>CAKNXH010000527.1:17721-36299 GCA_932178445.1 Andricus quercusramuli | reverse complement strand
CAAACTGGATAACATACATACAAATTATATATAAAGGGTGCCAATACGGTACGTATTTAGGGGAGATAAAAACTCTTAAAAGTCAGATTTTAAATTCAAATAAAAAAAATTCTTTAGTCTCTGTTTCAAAATTTTTTGTTCGGTTGAAGTAAAATAATTTGAGACCGTTTTGATTGTAGAGATGTCTGAATATTTTTGGAACACACAACATTTAAATTGTATATCTCTAAAACTTCAAAGTTTATTGCATAGCAAATGCTATAACCGAAACTAATATACATACGTTTTTTTTATTTGATAGAATTTCATAATGTATTTCGAAGCGCTGATTCTGAAACTGACCCTTTTCTCGTAGCATTAATATTTTTGAAGACATTCAAGATTAAATATTCAACATCACATACAACTTTTTTAACTTGTTTTCTTTAAAAACGCGAAAAGATAGAACATTTTCGCTGTTAGGTTCGTATTCAACGGAAAAAATATATTAAAATGCCACAGTAATTGATGGTAAACAAAATCTTATTACCAAGTGTTATACAATTTTTTTAAATCTACCAAAATTTTACCACTAAGTTATTCTATGAAAGAAACATCCTGAAATGTAGCATCAATTGGTGATCAAATTAATCTTGTTACCTAGTGTTATTCATTTTTTAGTAAGAAATTTTATTATTTTGTTGATAATTCAACTATTTGTGGAAAAAGTCATTTTTTTTGTTGGAAATTCATATGTTCGATAGAAAATTCGTCTTGCTGGCCGAAATTTCAAGAGTTTGATAGAAAATTCAACTACTTGGTGGAATGTTCAATTCTATTGTTGAAAATTCATTTTTTTAAGATTCGTCATTTTATTTGAAAGTTCATCTATTGATCTATGTGTTTGAAAATTTAACTCTCTTGTTGAAAATTTCCTTTTTTTATAGAAATTTAATTTTTAACTGAAAATTCAACTACTCCATTCAAACATTGATCGCTTTAGTTGAAAATGTATCTCTTTTGGTAAAAATTTCATCTCTTTGCCAAAAATCAAATTACTTTCGATAAAAAATTATTTCGTTTTGTTTGAAATGTCTACTATTATATTCTTGGTTGATATGATCTTTATTGTGATTATGATTATTATGAGCTTTCTTTGGTTAAAATTTTATTATTGGGTTGAAATACTAATAATTTTGTTGAAAATTCAATTATTTTGTTGAAAATTCAAGGATTTCGTTCGCAATTAATTCTTTTTGGTCGAAAATTCAACTTATTTTATGAACATTTGTCTTTTTGGTTAGAAAATTCTAATATTTGGTTGAACATGGAAATATTTTGTTAAAAAACTAATGTTTTTAACTAAAAATATAACTATTACATTTTTGGTAGTAAATTTATCTTTCTTTGCTGAACATTCAACTATTTGGTTACAAATTCTTGTATTTTGTTGCAAAAGCGTCGTTTTGGTATAAAATACTGACTCTTGGTTATGAATTCATGTTTTTGGTTGAAACCTTAATCTCTTTGGTTTGAAATTTAACTTTTTTTTGCTAAAACTTAATTTTTTTACTGACATGTAACAATTCTAGTTGAAGTTTCATGTATTTTGTTGAAAATTTAACATGTTTAAAAAAAATGTTATGTAGGCCCTAGGTAATTGTAAACATTTCAGAAGTGGGAGATAGAACTAGATCAATCTATAAAAGAAGCACTTGAAGAAAAAATAAATATATCTAGAGCCATAGAGATTCATAGCCCAATATAGGAAAATTGGATATTTTCTAACACTCTGAATTTCATGATTTTCTAAAACATTTATTGCTTTGGAAACATTATATCAGTTTAAAAATTTAGTTTAGATCCTCAAAAGTGGATAATTTTCATCTGAAGATGATAATCATAATGTCAATTTCTATATCATTTTTCCATGTCGTTATAACTTGTTCGGTCTATCGTCATTTTTTAGAATGCATATTTTGTCGTTTCATACCTTTAGCTTAATAAATTGACAATTTATGAAATATAATATGAAACTTGATACTTAGCTTTTACAAAATGAATTTTAGATTCCACAGTGGGACATTTTGTGGGTGTTACACTATCCGGCCCCGAAGTTAAAGATGGAAGATATATTTTGAAGAAAGGCACCAATATGACCGCTTCTATTGATTTCATAACGAGTAAGTTGATAAATATGTATAACATAATAATGTTTCATATTAGTCCAGATTTTCAAAGTTTGTGTAAAATAAGGAAGTCCTTGTCCCTACATCATATTTCTCTTTTACTTAAAAGAAATCTTTGGAAAGAACTGTAAAGCTAAAGATCGAATATATTGTATATTTATAGAAAGAATTTTATTAAACCGAGTACCTTCCAATATAAATATTTCTCATAGTTGTAAAAAGAGAATTCAAATCCGGCTAACCCTTTACTTAATTGAAATACGTTTTTTTGCATTTTTCAAATCTGTAGCATCAGGCTACATAACCCCGTTATAGAAACTTGCAAATGTCTCTTTGTTCTGTCGCAACGCAGAAATTGAACGGTTGTGAACCAGGTTGAACGTATAGTTTCAAATCCACTGGAAAGTAGAACGGAGGGGCTCGAAGAGAGAGAGAGAGAGAACGAGGGTGTACATGCGCGCGATCGGCGTTGGCTTGCCACTCAGTAGTGTTCCACAGTGTTCCAGGAGTCTGATCGTGTCCATCAGAGTAGTTGCTATAGTCGAAAGTGCGTACGTCGTGATTAATACAAGTGTATTGTTCTGTGGAGTTCAGGTTTAAACGCCTCCCTGGCGTATCCTAGTAGTGCTTTTTCCCCCTTCTTCGCTAGATTTCCTTTCCAACAAGAAGGTGGTAGTAATTGTGAGCAAAGGCCAAGTAACCGCTCCGCGCCATGACATGGCGTCCCCTGAGGATTGAACTTTTCAGAGGGATATTCAAGGATCAAGTAACGTAGATAAAACGATGGACACGGAAATCGGATTGGACGAAAGTTTGGTAAACCGTTCTCTATTAAATCTAAACAACGAACTTCAAACCTCAAAGGACCACAACCCCCCAACAAGCGTTCACGAACCTAACCTAAAACAGAAAGGCATGAAGCGCAACTCGTCTCACCTCACAAACTCCACAATTCAAAATCAAAATAAGATCCCACATGTCAATGACGCTAGCTCGTTTAATTCTTTTGACAAGCTCCTAAGTAACCAATATTCTATCAACAACAAGGGTCCCTTTTTTATCATTGTCGAATCTAAAAAGGACAATGAAGCCGACCATGTCATGGTTGTGGGAAAAATTCTTCACACTGCCTTTCCTAGCTCAATCAAAAGCATCCAGAAATATAATTTTTCAAGAGTCCTAGTAGAATGCTGTGATGTAAAATCCGCGAATAAAATCGTTGATAACAATAAAAATCTGGCAAAATTTAATTCCATTTATCCCAAACCACTGAATTGTTCGAGAAGGCATCATCAGAGATGTACCCTAAGAAATCACTATGAACGACATAGTTAGATTCGCAGTTACCAGCTCGAAATGTAATGTTTTGAGTGCTCGCTGTTTCGTCTCAAAGAATGAGAAAGGAGAACTTTTCGATACTAAAACCACCCAGACCAGATTGGAGGGCCAAGAAATCCCAGATTTTTTGAACCTTTTTCAACTCAGAATTAAAGTTGATCCCTACATCTCGTAACCAAAAATTTGCTTCGAATGCAGCAGATTTGGTCATGTAGCCAAACAGTGCAAAAACTCTCGCTGCCGTTTTTGCGGTGAATAGCCTCATGCTCCAGGAATAGTTTGTCCTAAAGAAAATTTAGCTCCCACGTGCCTCATCTAGCCACATACAAAAAATGCCAAAACAACCTACATCAAATCTCAATCAGAAAAATTGCCGCATTCAGGAACCTTTAGATTAATGAATCCACACACTCATATTATAACGAGAAAAAACGAGCACAATCCAATAGTTCATCATTCGATTTTAACTCGCTGCTCAGAAAATCTATTTCGGCTCCATCTGTCTCCTCACTCAACTTTAATTGCTCGAAATTCTCAGCCTTAGGGGACGCCGACCTGGACTCAAGTCTAGGTGTTCCAATGTCTGATCCACATCAGCCTCAATTTAGTTTCACCGCCATATCCAAACCAAAACCTGCACGCAATAAGCTTACGAACAAAATTCACACTCCCCCAACTAATGCCCGTCAGAATCATAACCTCAACTACCAATCAGCCTCATCATCGAATTTAAATGAACCAAAAAATATACCATAGAGTAGGGAACAAATTACCGTCTCCTCTACCTCTTCAATTGAGGCAACCCCAATCACCTCTGCCTCCACTCCTCCCTTCTCTCCTATACTTCCTCCTCAGTTGGCTAAGATGCTCACTCAAATGATGTCCTTTATGACTCGACTCTGCAGCCAAATGGCTCCTTTGCTGAACGTACTAAGCCAAGTCGGTAACCTTTCCGCTTCTACCGCACCTGAATATTTGTCTTCACCCTCTCCATCTTCTTCTGCACAAATAAACCCTTAAACATGCCTGTAATTTTGTGCACTTCAATGTCTGTGCTTTCCCTAATTTTTTATCACTAGGGGAAAGGATTTCGTATAATTGATCTGGATTGAAAATGAATATAACATTTATTAAATTCGAAGGACAAGAATACAATCTTTTGTCGACGAAAGTTTTTTCCAGACTAACTCATTCAGTGGTCTCAGACCTCACACTTCGCCCCAAAGTGGGGCTAATATAAACTAAGTTTATCGTCTAATATACTATGACGAAAAGAAAGAAGGAATATAATATAGAGTAAAAAATATGGTATATATGTAGTGTAGTCGATCCTACATAATACGTGGAATCTGGCCAAAAAATTAAAATTATGTAAAAATAAAATTACTTCTATTATACAATGCCTAAGAATAACACCTTAAGTATTCTTCAATGGAATTGTCGGGGCATATTCCCCAAGAAAGGTTATTTAGAGAAAATCGCAAATAAATACAATTTGATTTTCTTAAATGAAACATGGCTCGAACCTCAATCCAGGTTTCTCATTAAAGGATTTAATACTATCAGGAAAGATCGACCCAATAGGGTGGGAGCTGGTCTGTTAATTGCCATCAGAAAAGACATTCCCTTCAAACAAATTAATTCAATTTATGGCATT
This sequence comes from Andricus quercusramuli, assembly GCA_932178445.1. Classification (NCBI taxonomy): domain Eukaryota; kingdom Metazoa; phylum Arthropoda; class Insecta; order Hymenoptera; family Cynipidae; genus Andricus; species Andricus quercusramuli. Next base: position 31,136 of record CAKNXH010000527.1, on the reverse strand, counting down.
GACGAACATTTTGACAATCTGGCTATAGTCCTTCCGAATGATCTAGGTCAATCATTAATTTTCAATTTCTACAGAAACCCTCAAACTCCTGCCAACGTGACTAACTGGCAACATTTGTTTGAGACAACCTCAAACTTTACCTACATTCTGATTGGAGGTGACTTTAATGCCCATCACCCATCCTGGGGCTGTGAATCTTCCTGTTCATCTGGTAATTCTCTATTTGTCGCTATATCAGATTCAGATTTATCCATTATTAATAATGGAGATCCAGCCCTCGTTTTTTGACCGGGCCAAACTAAATCTGCAATAGATCTAACTATCGTTTCTAACAATCTCCATTCGATCTCATCATGGTCAGTTCTGGATGACGGAATGGGCAGTGACCATTTCCCGATTAAAGTAGAGTTGGGTATTCGGTATTCTTATTAGCAATTCTTTTCTCATAAATGCAATTTGAAGAGAGTGAATTGGAAGCCTTTTAAATGTGCTCTTTCTTCCATCCATGAAGAGAACAAACTCCTACAGTTTACTGTTACTCACGACATTATCAATTCTTACTACATCTTTATGAAAGACATTGACGATGCCCTGTACAAAGCAGATACAAAAATAGACAGGAAACCGTCTAAACGTAAATTTTATCCCAGTCCCCCCCCCCCCTGGTGGAAAGAAGAGAGTGACAATATAACCCGCATTATACAAGAAAAATTTAAACACTATCTGGCCTCTCAAAATTATGAAAATTGTATAGATTTCCAAAAATATCAAGCATTTACAACTAAGGTCATCAAAAGCAATAGTTTCAGATCTTTTTGTGAATCGCTGAGTTTCAACTCCTCAATCTCTAATGTTTGGAATAAGATTAAGGGGTTCCGCCACAGGCTCTTGAATCCCCCTTCCCATACTTCCACTTCCATAAATCTCGAATCCTTAGAGCGCATGAATCCTTATATAAAGAACTTTTTAATCAAAGAAAATGACTTTTCTAATTTAGATATTCCTGCTCTACCGGATTTCATATTAGAAGATAATACTCCCCTTGCCCAAAATACACCAAATCCCTCTTCAAACAATAGTACACCCATTCAAAACTTGGATATTTTTGAACAATCTTTCACATTCAATGAATTGCTCGTAGTTCTGCGAAGTCTTAAAATTAAATCCTCTCCTGTCCTGGATAACATCAGCTATGAAGTAATATCAAAGCTACCCAAATCCTCCCTATTCCACTTGCTTCATTTTTTAAATCATTTAATTGATGATACCCTTTTCCCAGACTCCTGAACAGACCTCTTAATCTTCCTCCATCCCAAAAATTCCAATAGCAAGTTCAAACCAATTTCACTAGCTTCCTGCTCTTTAAAAATCACAGAGAAACTCATTTCCAATAGATTAACATACTTGTTAGAAACCAATAAGATATTTCCCCCTTCACAGTATGGATTCACAATCACAATCTAAAAATCAACGTACAGCTTGTCTATTTGTGGACGTTCAAGCGGCCTACGACAATGTGATACCCAATATATTAATTAACGATCTTTTAGAACTCCGGCTATTTATACAAATCTGCGAATTTATCCACAATCTCACAAATAAACATAAAGTCTTTTTCAGAATAAATGGCGAAATAGGGGTCCATTTATAACTAGGAAAGGACTTCCCCAGGGCTACATTCTTAGCCCAGCTATGTATAGAATTTATACTCGTAAACAGCACTCCGTAGTTTACCCCGGCTGTAGTATTTTGGAATTTGCGGATGACATTTTACTTTATTTTACTTCATACGAAATCAATGAATGCATCTCAGTCCTCCAACAAAGCTTGACTAACTTAAATAACTTCTTTAAAGCAAGGGTTCTAACAGTTTTTCCATCTAAATCGAAATTGGTGATATTTCCAATCTCCTTAGATAAACTACCCGAAAACATCTCGATATCAGTAGACAATAATACTGTATACCCCTCAGAATCAGCTGGCTTTTTAGGAATTATTTTCCATAGTACTCTATCATGGGAACTACATTTTTCAAAACTATTGTGGGTGTGGTGAGCCCACACTTGTAGTTATTTACCACAAGAAATTGTCCACCTAGAAACACTACCCGAATCGGGTATTGTCACGCCTACCCCGAAAGGTAAATGGCCTAATGGTATACATACATACATTGAACCGTGGTAATCTAGTCCTCAACTACAACTCTATGCTACTTCTACTACATCTTATCTTATCCATACAATTCGAAATCTTCTTTTCACCGCTAAATGTAGAGGCCTGGAAACAACCCTGGTGCGGATCCTAGGCCATAAAGAAATTGCACGCAACGAATACGCTGACAACCTTGCCAAATTTGCAACAATAGACGGTATCCCTCAAAATATTAAAATTCCACAAACGGATGTCTGGTCTGTGATTCTCCCTCAGCATCTAAACAATGCTCTGGAGGTTTGAAGGAGGGTTTCGGATTCCGGACAGATCGGCTTATTTTATTTCAAAAACTTTTTCAATCCAATCAAGGTTGGCAAACCTTGGTTCCAAAAATGAAAATTAGACAGAAGATCAATTGTCACTTTATCCAGACTGCGCGCTAACCATTACTATCTACCTTCAAGTTTGACGAGGAAAAATTTTTTCTGATGGGGACATCAACCATATTTTATGGACTTGCTCCAATTTCACAGAATCCAGGAGAAATCTAGAATCTTCTCTCTTTAAAAACAAATACCTACCGCCCTACTCAGTTGAACCATTTTTCGTTCATCCTGAAAGTAAAATAATTTGTTTGATTCCGCAATTTTTTTAAATTAACGATTTACTGATCTAAACCTTTTTCTTTGATTTAAGAATCTTTATAATTCACACTTATTGTCAGTGAATTCGTTTCATTTGTGCTCAACATATCATTTTAAATTTCGCGCAATTTTTGAATGCGCAGGATGCTACCTTTTGCTCTCATAACCAACTACTTCGCTTAACAAACCTCTATCCCTATTGGTTACTTCTCACTATTCCATCTCCCTAACCTGATACAAAGACACATAACCAATAGCCATCAAAGCCTTGGCCAAATAGGTCCCGCATTAACGGCTGGGAGAAAAGTCTCCAGACCTAGGCTAATTGACTGCTGCTGCTCTCTTGCAGTACAATAAAGAAGAAGAAGAAGAAGTACTAGTGTTCCACCGATCTATCTATAACGGTGCGTGAGGAGCTCCCTCGTGTCCGATCTCGAAATCTTTCCAACGAATCAAAATCTAATCGAAGTCGAGTATGGATTCTGATTCCACACGAATCAAAATCCAATGTGGATTCTGATTCACAACGAATCAAAGTCTAACATAGATTTTGACTCCAAACGAATCAAAATATCATATCAACCAAACTAATTCCAACGAATCAAAATCTAATCGAAAACTGATTCCAAAGAATCAAAATCCAATCGAAAACTGAATCCAAACGAATCAAAATCTCATATCAATCAAAATCGGAACCTATCGGAAAGTGTGTGACGCCAACAGCGGTCTCGGTCGAATGTAAATTCTTTTGAACGTCATGAACGGAATCTGATTAAAAAATGAATCAAATCTCCAATCCAAATCAAAACCAGAATCTATCAAAAGGGTGCTTGACGCCATTTGCCGGGCCCGCATAAAAAAAGTGATTCGAGTCTTTCTTTAAAAAACATATTCAGATGATAAAACATGAAAACCTAAACTATATTGCCAAGCCACCTAGGTGACCTAGAGCGAATCAATCCAAGACAAAACACTGTTTTTTTTTTCAAAAATCTTTGAATGTAGCCGAAAAGCTAACCCAGAGGGTGCAAAGTAGTTTACTCTATCTAACATCTATCGCCTCAGAGCTGAACTAAATACTTCGATCGTTATTGTATCCTTCTCCGACATTGGATTATGGTGTTATTGTTTTATTGAAAATCAACTTTGTGTAAGTATTTCTTGATTCTACGGAGCTTTCCGATTACAATGATGTAACTTCCATGAATGTTTAGTGCAACGGGCCATGACAAGCGCTGCCGGTGACTTGCGTCCTATGGTCAAAATCAACGGTGGGTTTTGTGAGTAAAATTTTAGAAACACAATATCATCAAGTCAATCTGTGCAAAAATTCTATTTTTGAACAAAAAGGCTCAGAAACATTATGAATCCAAAAAGCAGTTATTTTGAAAAAACATATTCGAAAAGTTCAAAATATGCAAAAAGAATTGCATAGAAAGGCCTCAAATATGTTTCCAAACAACGTTTTGATCGGCTCGTTAGAGACAAGTATATAACAAGATGAAAAAAGAGGGAGAGAATTGGAAAAGAGACAACCAAGCCATCCGGGCTTCACTGACTTGCGTCCTCGCCCTCTCCACTCGTCGCTTCACTCATTTTTCTTCACCTCTTATTTCCCTAATTTTCCCTTCGCACTTTTTCCAGACTTAGGACTGGCAGCGTTCTCGACTATAGTACTTTACTTTTGATGCTGGCGCCTTTAAAAAATGTATCTAACACTTTTGTTACTTTGAACAAGTCTCAATCGTTTTTTGTTAATAACAATTTTTATAAACAAATATGGATATTTGATATGGCTTTCGTTTTTAAACGTGTTTTTAAAATTAGATATAAACAAAAACTTTGTCTCTTATAGATTTTCTTGCAATTCAAACAATTTTTTAATTGCGGCCTCATAAATAATTACCTGCAAAATAATAATATATAATAATATCAGAAAATATATAATTTTTTAGTTTCTAGGATTCATATAAATCACTTTTAAACTGGATTGATTTGTATGCGGATAATGTGATCAGATTCGTTAAATCCGGGATTTTGTTGCGAACAATTGTTATTAACAAAAGAACTATGTTTTCAGAGTGGTAACAGAGAGAAAGATTAGAAGGAAGCTACCAGATAAATAACTTGAAAAAATCGAAAATCTTAACTGCAAAATTGCAGCTGGGACAGACCAAAGATTATTTTGCAATAATTTTTTTATAAGGTCATAGTTAAAACAAATGATTTGAATTTCAAAAAAATCTATAAGAGATAAAGTTTTTGTTTTGCATCTATAATTTTCAAAACACGTTTAAAAACGACAGTTATATCAAATATCCGTATTTTTTATAAAAGTTCTTCTTCACAAAAAAAAAACGATTCAGATTTCCGCAAAATAACAAAAGTATTTGTGATCAAGATAATTTTCCCAAGATTTTTGACAAAAGTTACAGCATCGACCTTATACAATGAACACAAATTCTTTTATTAAGAAGTTCAAAAAAGTGCAAACTTGGTTAATAAAAAAGGACCAGTTTTAGCACTTATATATTAACAAAAGTTTGACCTCCGTCGGAAAATGTTCTTTTTTCCTCGCGGAGCAAGTACCCTAAAAAACGATTCACATTTTTTTCGAAAATTTTCGATCCAATAGTCGCCGAGATTTGCAGCCGCAAATATGTCAATTATTTTAGTGCATAATCAGGGGACTTTTACGGAATTCTTAAGCCATAGTTACTGCGTCGCATTTTTAGTGCATACAGAAGTGTTACTGGCTACTCGATTATAAGACGAAGTTACTATGATTATATTTATTGATGGTTTCAAATTTCAAGGTAATTGCCTCCTTTCTGAACTCCCCCTACTCCTCTCAGGTCAGGTCCCCCACTAGACTGGTAGGGGAAGCGAGAGAGGACTACTACTTGGCTAGGCCCCCCGTCGATTTTGACCATAGGACACAAGTCAACTGTAGCCATAACAAGGAGTCGTAATAGTGAATAAGCAAAACACTGCGCCGCGACTCTCGGGGAGAGGGATTAGCCGGTTGAAAATCCTACAAGCCCATAGTCAAGTATAGCGTTGAGGTTTTTACTCGAAACTTTTTATAAGTGCTAATCGTACCAAGAACAAATAAATTTATCAATGCGATACTCAAAATAATAATATGCGGAAGCTCTTACGTCGCCTTGAAAAATTTCGAAATTGTGGGTTAGCCTGTTTTGGATTTCAACCATTCAGATGTGATCCATGTTCTTAAAGTAAGAACATACACAATCCTGTTAATGTGTATGATTCATTCAATAATGATAAATTAATACATTCTAAACTGTATATAATTTTCAGATCAGGAAGTGAAGCAAGCAATGTTTGTTGGAATAGGAATTCGCGGGTCTTATCTAGTTCCAGTTGAATTTTCTAATGAGGATGTATGCGAGGTTTTAAAATGTCCTCTTCAAAAAAATGTGCAGTACAATATGAAAGAGTCGGCGACAATGAAATCCGCTTCTAAGATGGTATGAATACTGACTACGCAGTCATACAAATGATAATATTGATTTACGTCCAAAAAAATCTTGAAACTTCACGTAATCAATACTTACTTTACAGATTAATATCGCTCTACGGCTGGGAGTAATTGATACGTATAGTAAGGAAACTATAGCTTGTGCTGAATTTCCTGCAAGAGTGGTCTCTAACGATAACTAAGTGATATTACTGATGAAGAAAGAAGTCATGATTCAAAGTTTATCTTACTTATATGTTACTTAAAATTTCTCATATAATTATTTAAAATTAAATTATTTAAAATTAAATTAAAATTAAATTTAATATAAAGAAGAATTCTCGAGAACATTTTTTTACTACAGCATTATAGGCTTCAATAAAAACAATTACAATTGTTACTGTAAAAGTTTCGATAGCAAAATTAAAAAAAAAACATTTTCAGATTTTTTTTCTTCAAAATTTTCGTATCAAATTTTTACAATAACAATATTAGTTGATTTTATTGAAGCCTATAACAATGCGGGGTAAAAATGGTCTTAAAAATTCTTTTTTCCAAATTTTGCTATCAACATATTTACAATAAGAAATTTAGTTGCTCTTATGGTAGCCTGTAACGCTGTGAGAAAAAAACAAACAATTTTTCTCGGAAATTTTTTTTTAATACTTCGCAATTGAAATTTTTGCAATAGCACCTCATTAATCTGATAACCCAAAAATTCAATATTGGTGCAAAAAAATTCGCATTTATCGAGGCGAATTTCCATTTTATTTTCTACCAAGAGTCTAAAAACTTTTTCCAGAATTGCAAAGTGATGCTCAATCGTTTGTGTGGCTACTAGTACATCGCCCATATACACCACAACGTCACCGGAGTTAATTAAATTCTTAAACAGACTGTTGACGAATTTTCGAAATCGGGAAGGTGCTGTTTTCAGACCAAATGGCATGCATAAAAACTCGTACTGGCCAAGAGGAGTGACGAAAGATGTATACTTTTAAGACTCTCCCGCAATCGAAATATGGTGAAACCCATCTTTAAGATCTAATCTTGAAAAAAAGTTTTATTATTCAAAACGTCAAGTTGATCGTAAACCAAAGGCAATATCTTTTATAATGTACTTGTTTAATTTACCATAATCTACGCACATACGCGTTCCACCTTTTTTCTTTTTTACAAGAACAATAGGGGATGCATATTTAGATTCGCTTGGTTTTATACGCTTTAAATCATTTAATCTATCTAAAATTGTTTTCAACTCATTTTTCATATCATAAGACTGTCTTGTAGGGCCAAAGTGGGAGGGATTATGCTTTTTTTAATTTATTGTCAATTCAGCTTTAACCTTAGATTTTTCGGGTCTATCAGGAACAATATATTTCTCGGAAAACAAGTTTCTTAGTTTATCTCGATCTTGGGTAGAAATTCCCCCGTTAATTTTAAGGCATTCGGTTTTTAGGAATTTTATCTCGTCAGTGTCAATATTGAAAATCTCTTTAACGACTTCATCAATACTTTCACCTGACTCGACCAATTTAAATCCGAATTCCCTAAATGAATCGCGCCCCAAAACCGGATCACATCAGGATTCAGAGATCTTTTTTTATGAAACTTATTGGACTCCCACTATCCAATCTTGTGGGTAACATTAAACTGAACATTTCAGTTTCAATCTGGAACTCATAGACGATTCTTCTCAGGTACTCGTCTTCTTCTTCTCGATCATCGACATTGGCTATCTCCGATTGTTTCGCTAAAGGTTGCTCTCGTGAAAAGCGCTGCTCTCGTCGCGGACAATCCCTGATAGTGTGCTCAGTTAAGTCAAACCTGAAACAAGAATCCTTCTTGCGTTCTGGCTGGTCAAATTCGGAAGATACGTGACCCCACTTGCAGCAATTGTAGCAACAGACCTTGCGTTGGGCTGAAGTTTCATCCTTGGCACCTGGCTTCATACTCGTATTATCATCTTTCTTTCCAGGTTTGGGCTTTCCGTCGGAAGAGGAGTGTCTATAATTCAGAGACCTTCTCGAGTGCAGACAACAACATTTCCACAGAGTCAAAACATTGTATGCGTGCTTCCAAAGCCTCTTTTCAAATTGCTTCCTTAACAAGACCTTGTTTGGCCGTTGATGGAACATCTTTCCTAATTCTGCCAAGAAGTTGTCGGTCTTCATTTCGATATGTTCAGGTCTCGAGTGAAATCACGTCAAAGCTTTGCCCTTGAGTCTCGATCCAATAAGTACTCTTGTGACATCTTCATCTAGATTGTAGTTCCATCGAAATGACTCAGTAACTCTCCAATCGAAGAAATATTTATTTTCTGTGTTCTCTGAGAAGCTATTGATAGCGTACGCGCTCGCACTTCATCCCTGCGTGTTGCCAATTCGCGTTGCAAATCAGCCAATCGTAGAGCATCTTCTTCGCGAGCTCATCTTTCTCTTACCAACATAGCGGATTGTGAGGTTTCTTCATCGTTTCTAGCTGCTTCCAGATTTAAGGAACCTCGCAATTCGTCCAGCTCCCGTTGCATTGCATCCATTTGCTTAAAAATTTCTTCTCTTCCAGCTCGAACTGCTCTCAATTCTTCTTCCTGGTTCTGGATGATTTTCTGTACTAGCGAACCGGTTTTTAACTTCTTAATTTCGCTTCTGGCTTTCTCTAATTCCGCCATTAGCGTCTGATTTCCCTTCCTTGCAGCTTGAAGATCGTTCCCGAAAGGGCTGCCGTCACTAGAAGGTTATTTATCTGCAACATTTCACTGTTCAAATTTCCATCAATAAAATACGGACGGATTAGTTGATCTCCAATTATTCCACACCAAACGTTCACGGACCATGGACGCTGATGCTCAACTTCACGCAACCAATGTGGATTTTCTACACTCCAATAATGCATGTTGTGCCGATTAAAGTTACCATGGTTTGTGAAAGACGACTCGTCTGTGAAGAGTACTAGAAAAAAGAAATTCGGGTTTCCTTGTATCTGCTGAATTGCCCATTGACAAAATGTCACTCGGTTCTGAAAATCGTTTCCATGAAGTTCTTGATGCAGTGAAATATGATACGGATGATAATTATTACGTTTTAATACCTTCCAAACACTGGATAGAGACATTCCGGAATCGCGGCTTAGTTGTCGAGTACTAACATGAGGGTCATGAGTGACTGCAGCTAAAATTTCAATTTCATTATCAACTCCAGTAACTGTTACTTGACGCTTCCTTTTTTTCGGTTGTACACTTCCGTCAGTGATGAAGTTTCGGACAACCCGGTAAAAAGAAGCGCGTGAAGGAACACTTTCTGGAAAGCGTTGAGCATAAAGCGTGAGAGCATAATTGATATTCCTGCCACTTTCTCCATAAATGAGAATCATTTCAATCTTCTGTTGCTGAGATAGACTTTCTATTGTAGAAGTAATGAAGTAAGGTAATGAGAAAATACAACGACACCCAAACCAACTCAAACGAACGTGACCAACAACAATAACCCAAACGAAAGCAACCAACACACCCAAATCAAATGAACACAATCAACCTTCCTAATGAATAAACGTTAAGCACGGACAGACGCGGTTATCGCTCGGTCGGAATGACGTCGAGGATTGTAGACAGTGGAGACTCGATGATATGTAATGTCTACATCCAAAATCGACTGCCGTCAACCAATTGCATTCGGGAATGGTTTTCGACAGTTTCATCACTTTTACTATCCCGTTGCCAAAAGTTCAAGCTCCCCAATGGATGGTGAGAGGCAAGGGGACTCACCGAAATTAAGCACCCCGAAGGGAATAGACAACTACTACGTCCGCGTCGTTATTCCTGAGTAGAGCTAAAAGTAGTGTCAACAATTTCGTTTTTCGCAATTGCAGCGCCATCTATCGCGAATCGAAACAAATTTTCCGGATAAAACTTACGTATTTCGTAAAGGAGAATCTGAATCTGTGATAAAAAATTGGGGTTGCCATTTGAAATTACAAAGTTACCCCCACCCCTGCCTCCTGCGGAGGTGGGGGTGGAGTAAATTTTAACAAATATTTTTTCCCCCTCGAAAATAAAAAGTTTTCATTCCAGACATTTTTTCCGTAGGATGCGTATTTTTTTAGATATTTCGTTGTCTCAAGTTAAAAAAAACACCCTGTATATTGAAACTTAAACAATTTTGAATTTAAAGTATTTTTAACTAACATTTCAGATACACCAAATACAAAGTCATACAAAAACAATCGGTGGACGCAAGGGAAGGAATCGGGGAATCTGTGAATACTTCGATATACGTGGGAATATGTAGGAATATAAGGGAATATTTGGGAATATAACGAATACCAAGAATGTCAAGAATATCTAGGAATATTTAGTGAGTGTACCAGGAATATCAGAGTGGTCGACCCCTCGGCATTTTACAAAAAGAACACAGAAAAAAGCTTAGGGTAAATGGTGTTGCAGGTAAATTCGTATTTTTACCTGTTCGTATTGGTAAAATACAAATATTACCCTCGATGGGCAGAAACTGTCTTTTGTTCTCATAAAAGTTGTCACCACCGTCTTGGAAATTAGAAGCCACTAGCTTTGATCGCTGAAGTGAAGTTAGCTGATGGTTGGTGTAACAGGCAAATTGGATAAGTGCGGCTTCATAAAGGCTGACTTGCCGAATCGTTAGAGCTGTCAAAAGTTACTTACAAGCGTGGGTAAAAGCAGAAAAATACGGAGACGTCAGGGAAAGTTTACCCACATGGGGTAATTTTTGTTGCAGGTAATCTTTACTCAAGAATCAGGTTAAAGATTACTCTTAGTTTTTTCTGTGAAGTTTTTCCTCTTTTTGAGTTGAGCTCGTACCTATCATATCACAGTGGTTTCAGTGTCAAATTCAAAAACGAGTTTTTCTAATTGCCTTTAAATACCGTTTGTTTGAAATTTGCTCGTTCCTTGCAACTTTGTATAACTGATAACAAAAGTACGCATGTCACGTTGACTGTATCTATCGTACTATCTAATATATTAAAAATATGTGTGTTTTCGAGTAAAATTCTCATCGTGAATTTTATTCTCTACTTGGGAATTGCACAGACAAGATGTTCATAATTCTTTTCGCAACTACCCTCTTCGCTTTAGCCGTGGGTGAGGACGCTCCAAAATATATAAAATGCAGTAAGTACAAAAACAGTAGTTTAGACTAATGTTATATTCTATTTGCTTCACGTTCGACTAATAAGATAACTTTCCTAAATATATAATTTTTCTACACTTAGATAGAAGACAACTTGCCAAAAACGTAATAGTTGAATATTCATTGAAAAAACGAAATTTCGACAAAATAGTTCAATTTTAAATCAAGGAAATGAAATTTGAACCGAAAGAGATGAAGTTTCAACTAATGATATTACTTGTCTACACTTAAAAAAGAAAACGATTTGTCTGAATCAAAAAATGTTTGTGTTTGTAAAATATTTTATTGATTACTGGACAAGTTATAAAATATAAAAAAATAAAATAAAAAATTTTTATTGGTAACTTACTCCTTACCCCGCTGCCTTCGAAAAAGGTCCACTTTTCATCAGTTTTCATGCATTTTTCAAACGAGATAGACGTCCATACTGAACTGTTCGACATTTCAGTCTCTTATGATGCATACGCATTGGAATTTTCACAATGTTAGTTGACAAAAATCTGTCCAATCATAATTCGAATTTTAAACTTAGATAAAATCTCACATTTACCAGTTAATTTCATTGCATTGTAAATTTTATTCGCTGCTTATAACAAATAAGTTCACCAAAGTAGTATAATGAGAATACATTTTTTAATCTCTAAGAACTGTACCAAAGTTACCAAAGCCTATTATCACTTACGACTGCACTGAACCCTTATATTATGTTACAAATTTTATTATATTATTGTTAAGACAACACAATTCTGTAGATTATATTACAAATTTTATTAATTTATCCAATTATTGTAATGGCAACACTCATTTGAAATTTATGCAAACATTACCAAAGACATTCAAGACTGTACTTAACCAAATTTGAAATAATTTTCTTATTTAAACTGAATTCTTACACTACGTCTTTTATAGATATTTTTTGTAATGTCTTTTCCAGAATAAAAATTAACCACTCATGAGGGCCACCATTATGCGCCGAAACGATTGGTTCAATTGAAAATTAATTGAATTATTCATTCTGACCCTAAAGCTAAAATCAACATCCAATATTATAAATAATTATTTCCATCGAGGGTCAATATAATCTCCCCAATGAATAATGAAAATAATAATGAATTCATATTGTGATATAATGTGATGATGATACCTCAAAAAGAGGCACAACTTCTTTTTGTAAAATGACACAAATGTAAGAAAGACACTTATTCAATGATCGAATTTTGAAAATATTTTAAGTTTATTGGGTTCAGAATTTGAAAAATTATATTTGAAATAATATCTTGAACTAATATCTTGAAACTGAACGAAGGATTTCTAAGAATATTTATTCCATTTTTTTAGCACTTTATAATACTTTAAAAATCGGGTTTTTATAGTCAAACTTTTTTCATTAACAGAATTCAAAGCTGATACTGAAAGATAAAAGATTCCTTGGTTCGAGACAAAACGATTGACCTATAATATTATTACATTTTATTAAAGAGTAGGGAAGTTATGGTAATCTATAAATTATTAAAATAAATTTTTATAGTAAAAACTTGCTCATTCTCATAATTTAGAGTCGATACGTGAATAGAAAAGTTGTGTTGATTCGAGGCGAATGTTATAGTTCTGCATATTATTTGAAAACACGGTTTTTTATAGTGAAACTTTTTTCACTAACATAACTCAAAATTAATGGAAAAACGGAAAAGATTCCTTGATTCGAGGCAAATTGATTGATCTACAATATTAATACAGTTTATTGAAGATTAAGGAAATTATGCTCATTTATAATATTTGAAACATCTGTTACAAACAGGAAAACTTTCTTCATCAACATAATTCAAAGTTGAGTCATGAATAAAAAAGACTTCTTGTCCATAAATTTTCGAATAGAATAATTCTGACAATTTTTGTAAAAAAAATCATGAAGCTGAGAAAAGGATAGGGTGCGGCAGAAAATTTCGCTTCTTAAATTGATCAAAATGAAGACTT
>CAKNXH010000527.1:0-11796 GCA_932178445.1 Andricus quercusramuli | reverse complement strand
TTTTGATTGTAGAGATGTCTGAATATTTTTGGAACACACAACATTTAAATTGTATATCTCTAAAACTTCAAAGTTTATTGCATAGCAAATGCTATAACCGAAACTAATATACATACGTTTTTTTTATTTGATAGAATTTCATAATGTATTTCGAAGCGCTGATTCTGAAACTGACCCTTTTCTCGTAGCATTAATATTTTTGAAGATATTCAAGATTAAATATTCAACATCACATCAAACTTTTTTAACTTGTTTTCTTCAAAAACGCAAAAAGATAGAACATTTTTGTCTTTAGGTTCTTATTCTATGAAAGAAACATCCTGAAATGTCTCATCAATTGATGATCAAATTAATCTTGTTACCTAGTGTAATTCATTTTTTTGGTAGAAAATTTCATTATTTTGTTGAAAATTTAACTATTTGTGCAGAAAGTCATTTTTTAAAATTGGAAATTCATCTTTTTCGAAAAAAAGTCATTTACCTGATGAAAAGTTGAACTCTTTTGAAGAGAATTTATTTTTCTACTTGAAGATTCATTACTTTAGTTAAAAATTCATCTGTTTGGTAGAAAATTAGTCTTTCTGGCCCAAATTTCAAGAGTTTGATAGAAAATTCAACTACTTGGTGGAATGTTTAATTCTATTGTTGAAAATTTCCTTTTTTTATAGAAAATTAATTTTTAACTGAAAATGTGACTACTCCATTCAAACATTTATCATTGTAGTTGAAAATTTATCTCTTTTGGTAAAAATTTCATCTCTTTCCTAAAAATCAAATTATTTTTGATAAAAAATTATTTCGTTTTGTTTGAAAAGTCTACTATTAAATTTTTGGTTCATAAATAATCTTTGTTTAGTTGAAATTTTATGATTGGGTTGAAATACTAATAATTTTGTTGAAAATTCAATTATTTTGTCGAAGATTCAAGGATTTCGTTGGAAGTTAATTCTTTTTGGTCGAAAATTCAATTTATTTGATGAAAATTTGTCTTTTTGGTTAGAAAATCCTAATCTTTGGTTGAGCATTGAAATATTTTGTTAAAAAACACATGTTTTCAACTGAAAATATATCTATTACATTTTCGGTAGTAAATTTATCTTTTTTAGCTAAACATTCAACTATTTGGTTAAAAATTCTTGATTTTTGTTGAAAAAGCGTCGTTTTTGGTAGAAAATAATGACTCTTGGTTATGAATTCATGTTTTTTTTTCAAAACTTCATCTCTTTGGTTGGAAATTTAACTTTTTTTTTGGCTGAAAGTTAATTTTTTTTACTCAAACATAACGATTCTAGTTGAAGTTTCATGTGTTTTATTGAAAATTCAACGTTTTCGAAAACATTTTCTGTAGGCCCTTAGTAATTGTAAACATTTCAGAAGTGGGAGCTAGAACTAGGTTAATCTATAAAAGAAGCACTTGAAGAAAAATTAAAAATATCTAGTGCCATAGAGATTTATAGCCCAATATAGGAAAATTGGATATTTTTTACCACTCTGAAGTTCATGATTTTCTAAAACACTTATTGCTTTAGAAACATTATATCAGTTTAAAAATTAAGTTTGGATCCTCAAAAGTGGATAATTTTCATCTGAAGATGATAACCAGAATGTCAATTTCTATATCATTTTTCCATATCGTTATAACTTGTTCGGTCTATCGTCAATTTTTAGAATGCATATTTTGTCGTTTCATACCTGCAGCTGGAGCAATTGACAATTTATGAAATATAATATGGAACTTGATACTTAGCTTTTATGAAATGAATTTTAGATTCCACAATGGGTCAACTTGTGGGTATTACACTATCCGGCCCCGAAGTTAAAAATGGAAGATATATTTTGAAGAATGGCACCAATATGATCGCTTCTGTTGATTTCACAACGAGTAAGTTGATAAATATGTTTACCATAATAAGGGTTCATATTAGTTCAGATTTTGAAGGTTTGTGTCAAACAAGCAAGTCCTTGTTTCTACATCATATTTCTCTTTTACTTAAAAGAAATCTTTGAAAAGAACTGTAAAGCTAAAGATCGAATATATTGTATATTTATAGAAAGAATTTTATTAAACCGAGTACCTTCCAATATAAATATTTCTTATAGCTGTAAAAAGAGAATTTAAATCCGGCTAAACCTCAACTTTACTGAAATACGTTTTCTTGCATTTTTCAAATCTGTAGCATCAGGCTACATAACCCCGTTATAGAAACTTGCAAATGTCTCTTTGTTCTGTCGCAACGCAGAAATTGAACGGTTGTGAACCAGGTTGAACGTATAGTTTCAAATCCACTGGAAAGTAGAACGGAGGGGCTCGAAGAGAGAGAGAGAGAGAACGAGGGTGTACATGCGCGCGATCGGCGTTGGCTTGCCACTCAGTAATGTTCCACAGTGTTCCAGGAGTCTGATCGTGTCCATCAGAGTAGTTGCTATAGTCGAAAGTGCGTACGTCGTGATTAATTCAAGTGTATTGTTTTGTGGAATTCAAGTTTAAACGCCTCCCTGGCGTATCCTCGTATTGCTTTTGTTTTCCTTCTTCGCTAGATTTCCTTTCCAATAAGTGAAGGTGGTAGTAATTGTGAGCAAAGGCCAAATGGCCGCTCCGCGCCATGACATAGCTTCCCCTGAGGATTCAACTTTTCAGAGGGATATTCAAAGATCAAATAACGTAGATGAAACGATGGACACGGAAATCGGATTGGACGACAATTTGGTAAACCGTTCTCTATTAAATCTAAACAATGAACTTCAAACCTCGAAGGACCACAACCCCCCAACAAACGTTCACGAACTTAACCTAAAACAGAAAAGCATGAAGCGCAACTCGTTTCACCTCACAAGCTCAACACTTCAAAATCAAAATAAGATCTCACACGTCAATGACGCTAGCTCGTTTAATTCTTTTGACAAGCCCCTGAATAACCGATATTCTATCTACAACAAGGGTCCCCTTTTTAATCAGGGTCGAACCTAAAAAGGACAATGAAGCCAAACATGTCATGGTTGTGGAAAAAATTCTTCACACTGCCTTTTCTGGCTCAATCAAAAACATCCAGAAGCCTAATTTTTCAAGAGTCCTAGTGGAATGCTATGATGCGAAATCCGCGAATAAAATCGTCGATAACAACCAAAATCTGGCCAAATCAAATTTAATTCCATTTATCCCAAACCAATGAATTGCTCGAGAAGGCATCATCAGAGATGTACCCTAAGAAATCACTATGGACGGCATAGTTAGATTCGCAGTTACCAGCTCGAAATGTAATGTTTTGAGTGCTCGCTGTTTCGTCTCAAAGAATGAGGAAGGAGAACTTTTCGATACTAAAGCCGTCCAGATCAGATTCGAGGGTCAAGAAGTCACAGATTTTTTGAACATTTTCCAACTCAGAATTACAGTTGATCCCTACATCTGGCAAACAAAAATTTGCTTCGAATGCAGCAGGTTTGGTCATGTAGCCAAACAGTGCAAAAACCTTTGCTGCCGTTTTTGCGGTGAAGAGCCTCATGCTCCAGGAACAGTTTGTCCTGAAGGAAATGTAGCTCCCACGTGCCTGAACTGCAAAGGCCCTCATCTAGTCACAGACAAAAAATGCCAAAACTACCTAGATCAAATCTCAATCAGAAAAATTGCCGCATTCTGGAACCTTTCGATTAAAGAATCCACACGCTTATATTATAATGAGAAAAAACGAGCACAATCCAATAGTTCATCATTCAATTTTAATTCGCTACTCAGAAAACCTACTTCGGCACGATCTGTCTCATCAACCAACTTTAATTGCTCGAACTTCCCAGCCTTAGGGGACGTAGACCTGGACTAAATTGTAGGTGTTCCAATGTCTGACCCATGTCCGCCTCAATTTAGTTTGGCCGCCATATCCAAACCAAAACCTCCACGCAATCAGCTTACGAACAAAATGAGGCAACCGCAATCACCTCTGCCTCCACTCCTCCCTTCTCACCTATCCTTCCCCCTCAGTTAGTTCACACTCTTACTCAAACGATGTCCTTTATGACTCAACTTTGCAGCCAAATGGCTCCTTTGCTAAACATACTAAGCCAAGTCGGTAACCTTTCCGCTTCTACCGCACCTGAATATTTGTCTTCCCCTCTCCAGCTGCTTCTGCACAAATTAACCCTTAAACATCCCTAAGAATAACACCTTAAGTATTCTTCCATGGAACTGTCAGGTCATATTCCCCAAAAAAGGTTCTTCAGAGAAAATCGCAAATAAATACGATTTGATTCTCTTAAATGAAACATGGCTCAAACCTCAATCCAGGTTTCTCCTTAAAGGATTCAATACTATCAGGAAAGATCGATCCAATAGGATGGGAGGTGGTCTGTTAATTGCCATTAGAAAAGACATTCCCTTCAAACAAATTAATTCAATTTATGGCATAGACGAACATTTTGACAATCTGGCTATAGTCCTTCCGAATGATCTAGGTCAATTATTAATTGTCAATTTCTACAGAAACTCTCGAACTCCTACCAACGTGACTAACTGGCAACATTTCGTCGAGACAACCTCAAACTTTCCCTACATTCTGATTGGAGGTGACTTTAATGCCCACCACCCATCCTGGGGCTGTGAATCTTCCTGTTCACCTGGTAATTGTCTATTCGACGCTATATCAGATTGAGATTTATCCATTATTAATAATGGCGATCCAACCCTCGTTTTTCGACCGGGCCAAACTGAATCTGCAATAGATCTAACTATCGTTTCCAACAATCTAAATTTGATCTCATCATGGTCAGTTCTGGATGACAAAATGGGCAGTGACCATTTTCCGATTAAAGTAGAGTAGGGTATGCGGTACTCTTATGAGCAATTCTTTCCTTATAGATACAATTTAAAGAGAGTGAATTGTAAGACTTTTAAATCTTCTCTTTCTTTCATCCATGAAGAGTTACCCCCCTTGGTGGAACGAAGAGTGTGACAAAATAACCAGCATTAGACAAGCAAAATTTAAACACTATCTGGCCTCTCAAAATTATGAAACTTTTATATATTTCCAAAAATAACAAGCATTTAAAACTAAAAGACTCAAGGTCATCAAAAGCAATAGTTTCAGATCTTTTTGTGAATCCCTGACTTTCAACTCCCCAGTCTCTAATGTTTGGAATAATATTAAGGGGTTCCGCCACAGTCTCTTGAATCCTCCTTCCCGTACTTCCACTTCCACAAATCTCAAATCCTTAGAGCACATGAATACTTATATAGAGAACTTTTTGATCGAAGCAAATGACTTTTCTAATTTAGATATTCCTGCCCTCCGGATTTTATATTAGAAGATAATACACCCCTCACTCAAAATACATCAAATCCCTCTTCGAACAATAGTACACCCATTCAAAACTTGGATATTTTTGAACCATCTTTCACCTTCAATGAATTGCTCGTAGTTCTACGAAGTCTTAAAATTAAATCTTCTCCCTTAAATCCTCCCTATTCTACTTACTTCCTATTTTAAATCATTCAATTAATGAAACTCTTTTCCCAGACTCCTGGAAAGACCTCTTAATCTTCCTCCTTCCCAAAAATTCCAATCACAATTTCAGACTAATTGCACTAGCTTCCTGCTTACTAAAAATCACAGAGAATCTCATTTCCAATAGATTAACATACTGGTTAGAAACCAATAATATCTTTCCCCCTTCACAGTATGGATCTAGGAAAAACCGCTCTTGTGCGGATAACCTGGCGATATTATCTAGCGAATTATTTTTATCAAAATCTAAAATTCAATTTACAGCTTGTCAATTTTTGGACGTTCAAGCGGCCTACGACAATTTCATACCCAATATATTACTTAACGATTTCTTAGAACTTCGGCTACCTATAAAAATCTGCAAATTTATTCACAATCTCACAAATAAATATAACGTCTTTTTCAGAATAAATGGCGAAAATAGGGGTCCATTTATAACTAGGAAAGGACTTCCCCAGGGCTGCATCCTTAGCCCAGCTATGTATAGAATTTATACTCATAAACTGGACTCCGTAGTCTACCCCGGCTGTGGTATTTTGAAATTCGCGGATGACATTTTACTTGTATTTTACTTCATACGAAATCAATGAATGCATCTCAGTCCTCCAGCGAAGCTTGACTAACATGAATAACTTTTTAAAAGGAATGGTTCTAACTGTTTCTCCATCTAAATCGAAATCGGTAATATTTCCAATCTCCTTAGATAAACTACCCGAAAACATCTCGATATCAGTAGACAATAATACTGTATACTCCTCGGGATCAGCTACCTTTTTAGGAATTATTTTCCATAGTACTCTAACATGGGAACTACATTTTTCAAAACTATTAAGCCGTGGTAATCAAGTCCTCAACATCTTAAAATGTTTAAGTGGCATATGGTAGGGGTCTCACCCACAGCCACTCCAAATATTATTTCGAGCATTGGGAAGAAGCTCTTTTGAATACGGTTGTCATGCCTTATCCATTTCGAGCGATGATACAGTTCTCAAAAAACTGAACAAACTCCATAACAAAATTCTACGAGTAATCTTGGGATATCGCGTTTCCACACCCATAATAGTTATGCAATCAGAATTGAAATAACTCCCCATTCGATATAGATTTCAACTGATTTCGGACAAGTTCCTGATCAGATCTTTTCTCACTGCTAATCACCGGTCCATCACATCCTCGAAAAGTTGTATTTTATGACCAAGAATAACCTAACCCTGTATAATTTCACAAGAACTTCTTTTTACTGGAATCTTATTATAAACTCAAAGGGTACAAGGACAGAGTTCTCAACTCAGCCACCTCGTTACATTATCTTATTCCCTACTCTTCCAGATTCTTTCAACCCCCAATTGATCTACAAACAGGTCGAACCATACAACACATTAAATCACTAGACACCTTCTTCAATAACTGTATCTCTGATGAATTCTCGAATCACGTTCATTGTTACACAGATGGTTCTAAATTTCCCGACACATTCGCTGGAGCTTCCAAGTATTCACCACAACTTAACCCTCAACTCAAATTAAAAATGTCAGCACACGTCTCGATTTTTACTGCAGAAGCAATAGCAGTTAGTGAGGCAATTCAAAATATTCTAGACAACAGTTTTCCTTTATCTGTAATTTTCCCCGATTCTAAAAGCGTTTTAGAAGCTTTTCAAAAGTTCCATGCAACTTCTACTACATCTTATCTTACCCATAAAATTCGAAATCTTCTTTTCACCGCTAAATGTAGAGGCCTGGAAACAACCTTGGTATGGATTTCTGGCCACAAAGGAATTGCAGGTAACGAATACGCTGACAACTTTGCCAAATTTGCAACAATAGACGGTATCCCTCAAAATATTGAAATTCCACAAACGGATGTCTGGTCTGTGATCCTTCCTCAGCATCTAAACAATGCTCTGGAGGTTTGGAGAAGGGTTTCGGATTCCGGACAGAAGGCTTATTTTATTTCAAAAACTTTTTCAATCCAATCAAGGTTGGCAAACCTTGGTTGCAAAAATAAAAATTAGACAGAAGATCAATTGTCACTTTATCCAGACTGCGCGCTAACCATTGCAATCTACCTTCAAGCTTGGCAAGGAAAAATTTATCGAGATAGAAGATTGCGCTTTTTGTGGTTTTTCTGATGGGGACATCAACCATATTTTATGGGCTTGCCCCAATTTTACAGAATCCAGCAGACATTTAGAATCTTCTTTCACCAAGAACAAATATCTTCCGCCTTATTCAGTTGAACCGTTTCTCGTTCATCCAGAAAGCAAAATAACTTCTTTCATTCTGCAACTTTTTTAAATTAACGATTTACTGATCTAAACATTTTTCTTTGATTTAAGAATCTTTATAATTCCCACTTACTGTCAACAAATTCGTTTCATTCGTTCTCAACATATAATTTTAAATTTCGCGCAATTTCTGAATGCGCAGGATGCCACCTTTTGCTCTCATAACCAACTACCTCGCTTAACAAACCTCTATCCCTATTGGTTACTTCTCACTATTCCATCTACCTAACCTGATACAAAGGCACATAACCAATGGCCATCATAGCCTTGGCCAATTAGGTCCCGCATTAACGGCTGGGAGAAGAGTCTCCAGACCTAGGCTAACTGACTGCTGCTGCTCTCTTGCAGTACAATAAAGAAGGAGAAGAAGTAGGGTTCCATCGATCTATCTATAGCGGTGCGTCTGGAGCTCCCTCGCGTCCGATCTCGAAATCTGATTCCAACGAATGAAAATCTAATCGAAATCGAGTATAAATTCTGATTCCACACGAATCAAAATCCAATGTGGATTCTGATTCCCAACGAATCAAAATATCTTATCAACCAAACTCATTTCAACGAATCAAAATCTAATCGAAAACTGATTCCAACGAATCAAAATCTCATATAAATAAAAATCGAAACCTATTAAAAAGTGTGTGACGCCAACGCCGGTCTCGATCGAATGTAAATTCTTTTGTACGTCGTGAACGGAATCAGATTCAAAAATGAATCAAATCTCTAATCCAAATAAAAACCAGAATCTATCGAAATGGTGCGTGACGCCAATGAACTAAATACTTCGATCGTTACTGTATCGCGCTCCGACATTTGATTATGGCGTTATTGTTTTATTGAAAATCGACTTTCTGTAAGTATTTCTTGATTCTACGGACTTTTCCGATAACAATGATGTAACTTACATGAATGTTTAGTGCAACGGGCCGTAAACAAGGAGTCGTAATGGTGAATAAGCAAAACACTGCGCCGCGACTCTCGCGGAGAGGGGTTTTGAACTCTGCGACCTCGGGGCTAGCCGGTTGAAAATCTCACAAGCTCATAGTCAAGTATAGCGTTAAGGTTTTTACTCAAAACTTTCTATAAGTGCTAATCGTACCAAGGACAAATAAATTTATCGATGCGATACTCAAAATAACAATATGCGAAAGTTCTTACGTCGCCTTAAAAAATTTCGAAATTGTGGGTTAGCCTGTTTTGGATTTCAACCATTCAGATGTGATCCATGTTCTTAAAGTAAGAACATACATATTCCTGTTAATGTGTAAGATATATTCAATGATGTTAAATTAATACATCCTAAACTGTATATAATTTTCAGACCAGGAAGTGAAGCACGCAATAGTTGTTGGACTAGGAATTCGGGGGTCTTTTGTGGTTTCAATTCAATTGTCTAATCCGGATGTATGCGAGGTTTTAAAATGTCCTCTTCAAGAAAATGTGCAGTACAATATGAAAGAGTCGGCGACAATGAACTCCGCTTTTTTTACGGTATGAATACTCACTACGCAGTCACACAAATGATAATATTGATTTACATCCAAAAAAATCTTGTAACTTCACGTAATCAATACTTACTTTACAGGTTGCTATCACTCTGTGGCTGGGAGTAATTGATAAGGATAGTAACGAAACTATAGCTTGTGCTAAATTTCCTGCAAGAATGGTCTCTAACGATAACTAAGTGATATTACTGACGAAGAAAGAAGTCATGATTCAAAGTTTATCTTACTTATATGTTACTTAAAATTTCTCATATGTCAAAATGAAATAGTATGGCCAACAATAAAAAAGTGTTTCTTTTCCCTACTGAAAATAGGTTCAAATATAATTGAAAGGCAGATTTCGCCGGGAAGTTAAGGGATACATGCCGTTGAGTTAGGGTACGGCCAACCATAAACGGGAAGGTTTTTTTTGAATTACTGGAAATGGGTTCAAATATAATTGAGAGGTAAATTTTTCCTAGTTAGGGTAATAAGTTATGATAGTTTTCTTGAAATACTGGAAATGGGGTGGAAAGTGATTAAGGGATAGTTGTTGCCGAGTTGGGATATGGCCAACTATAAACTGTTGATTTTTTTGAAACACTAGAAATGAGTTTAGTATAATTGAGGCACCTAGAACAAGAGTCGAAAAATTATCATTTTCCAGGAAAAGTACGATCGAAAAGCAAATAAGCTAGAAAAAGACAAGTTTCATTCCGTTATAAAGACGAACAGATTGAAGTTGGAGGAGAAGAGCGACTCCGTTGTCGCTACTTTTCCTGGAAAATGATAATTTTTCGACTCTTACTCTAGGTGCCTCAATTATACTAAACTCATTTCTTGAACTTTATTTTGTTCGTCTCTACCGCGGAGCAAAACTGGTCTTTTTCTTGCTCCAACTATTTCGATTTCCATCTATTCGCCAAGAGATCTCATTCATTCTTAATCATTCGCAGGATATTTTGACAGTCTCGAAATACCTGTGCAGAATCGATGGGTAATAGTAAGTTTATGTATCGGACATCATTTGAAGATTTAAAGTGCACGGCTTGACTAATATAATAAATCCGGAAACAAATATCAATGATAATTAATATAGTTATAAATTTAAACACCAATAATGTGTGTTTGAAAACTTTTCCTGTTATTATTAAATGGAGATATAAGAAAATTCACGAAATATATCATGGAGGAAGGCGTCGTGGTGGTGCTAATGTAGACATGAAAATATCCGCAAAATAAATTATGACACCTCATATACAAACGATACGTTATTACCACATTTATAAATAACGCATCAAAATATATTTATAAATCATTCAAATATATTTTTGCTTCACTTTTAGGTTATTCAATGTAATATTGTGAAAAAACTGAATTTTTGTACAATGTCATTTGCGGATACATTCATGGTCATTTTTGTGAATCAGGGCATCAAAGTGCTACATCGAAAAATCATTAAAACATTAATACCTATAATTTTGAAGGTTACATTCCGATCCGATACTCAGTTCACGATATATAAAAATCATTAAACATGTATTCGCAAGGGAAGGTTTAAATGATTATATTTATTCATATATATAAATATATAGTTATATTTTTTAATTTTAACTTTCCTTTCTGAGAATATGATTTATTAATAAACTTTCACACTAATTAAAAAAAAAATTTGAGTAGAAAAATAACAGTGTATCAAAATAAATTGCTAAATAATTAAAACATATGTACACATAATTTTGAAAATTGATTCAAATATTCATTTCACGGCCCTGTTTGTACATTAATACATCAAAAAGATCGCGGAATCATTAAAACATTATTACCTATAATTTTAAAAATTATTACGACCGGTACTTATTTAACAAAATAAAAATCATTAAGCAATCACTTGCATTCAAAGTTTAAGTAATTTAAAAAACCACAGCATACGAAAACACATAGCTGAATTATTAAAACATAATCTAAATATAATTTAAAAAATTGCATTCATATACATGCCTCCCTTTTTTCACGGTTATCTCAGCGATAGATTAAGTCTCACTTCTGCATGTTTCAGGGAACTGAATTTTAAAAATTGTAACTTCGATAAATTAAAGCTTGGAATCTACAATTTAAAATGAGTCTAATAATATAGTTAAATATTCACCTGTTCTCCAATCGGAATGAAAAATGCGGAAGCATGCGTCGAATTCACACGTTTTTTTAATAACATGCGAAAAACAACAGACGAAAGAATGCAGTCACTATTTGACCATCAGATTTCGGTTGAAATTTTAAACTTTAATTTAGAGAATCTGAAAATTGTCCCATTTTCTTCTCTGAAGCATGCAGACACTTTAATTTTATAATCGAGAATTCGTCAACAAAATTTTTAATAATTATATAATTGCAATACAGAGATATTTATTAAATACAAATAAGTTTTGATTATATAGATTATAGCAAATATTAAATAGTATTTTAAAGAAAAGACAAACTTTTATTATAAAAATAATAACCCACATTCAATTAATAACCTCAAAGTAAATAATCA
>CAKNXH010000526.1:58003-94929 GCA_932178445.1 Andricus quercusramuli | reverse complement strand
GTGGATGGATCGACTCAGGGACGACCTGCTGGAGAGCTATGATGCCAGTATGGCTCTTGAACGAGAAAACCCAAAGTTCTCGAATTTTTCGCGGAATCGTCTGCGAAACTTAAACCCTCCTTCGCTGCGCAAGAAAATACTTCTTGAAGCTTCTATTTAGATCGCTTTGCATTGTGATTCTTTACAAACTGAGCCGAATATTGAGACAAAGCTGCTCCAAATAACATCGCTTTTATGCGTTATATTTTAGGTGTCTAGTGTGTATTCATGTTTCACCACGGGAGAAATTGAGCCTAGGTATCCTTTTCAGCAATTTGAACACGATTGAACATCTCTCGAATATCAGCTGCGGAGGCTATTTCGTGCTGATGAAATTTTAAGATAACGCCGAGCAATGCCACTAGCTGGTCAGGTCCCGTGAGGAGGTTATCATTTGAAGACACTCTACCAACTTTTGCTGCCGCATAAAAGACTATTCTGACTTTTCCTGGTTTATTTGAATTGATCACGCGGAAATGATTCTAGATAAATCTACTTCAGTGATGTAAGGATAATATTTCCTCAGTTCACCTATATCTAATTTTATGTTGGTGCCCTTCTTTTGAAGCATTGTATGACGAATCTAGGACAGTTTTCAATTATACATACTTTTTTCTCTTGACATTTGTCTTGATGTTGCAGAAGATAAAATTTTTTTTTTGCTTTTTCTGTCATTGTTCAGCGTTGTTTAATGTCTGCTCTTTTGAATGCTGAGCATGATTCCAGAGAACGATTTTCATCCTTGCAAATTTTTAAGGAACTTGAGTCGTTGCATTTTCGTCCCTTATCTTTTTTCTAGCTTTCGTAGATAATTATGGATTCTTCGCTAATATTGGCTTCAAGATTTGTAGTGTTCGCAATAACATTCAAAAAAATGTCTATTGCAGAAATTCTAAACCTTGACCAAATTCGTGAGATTGATAATTATTAAGTTACTTTGTCTAAATTCGTTGCATCATTCAGATGTATTTCATTAGGAAATGAATCTACTAACAAATATTTCTTGATCCTGGCCGGCATTATTGGAAAGTTTTAGTAATCTTTTCTTTACATTATTCTACATACGCATTTTCGAAACAAAGAAACTTCGCTCGAAAATTTGGGGGGATGTTAAGTGAGGGAAAGGGGTGTCTGCAAGGGCTGTGAAGAATTAAAAAAAGGGAAATAAAGAGGAAATTTGGCGGCAATAGAGACAGCATTCTGCAGAGACATGTGGCGGTTGCGGAGGTTACTGCATGGAGAGGTCCCAGTTACCGGCGGCAGAGCAGGAGGTGGGCAGTGAGAGTACTGGTAGTGACGTTGACGGGAAAGAAATTTTCCACGTGCCACGACGGCCAACAGCGCGTGGCTCGGTGTGTAGTGGAGCGTTAGGGAGAGGGATAAAGCGGGACAGTGGGAACGAAGGAAGAGAGAAGGTGAGGGAGAGAACGTCGAGCGCAAGTGACAGGGAGGATCTCTTGAAGAGGAAGAGAGACAGCCAAGAGAGTCCGGACAAAAGCATGGCGGAGAGTCCGTTTAAAAAAATCGGGAAAACTAGTAGGACCCCTCCCCCCCCCCCCCAATGGAGGGAAATGTGGAGAAGGAGGCTCTCGGTATGCTGATAGGCGAGATCAGGGGGCTGAGGGACGACGTAAGGGGGACTACGGAGCAGGTGGAAGGCATGAGGGAGGACTTGAGAATTAGATATGAGAAATGGGAAAAGGACATGAAGGAGATGAGGGAGAGAGTAGAGGGGTTACAGAGGGAAAGCAAAGGAAAAGAAGTTAAAATAAAGCAGATGGAAGAGGAAATTAGGGTGTGGAAGGAAAGGACGGAAGAGAGGCTTGAGAAGTTGAATGGCAGGACGGAAATGGAAGTAGAAGAAGGAGGTGGGTGCGGATAGGGAAAGGTTAAGGGCAATCGAGTTGAGAATGGAGAGAAAAGAGAAGGCAGACAGGAGGAATAATATTGTGGTAAAAGGGTTGAAGCTAAAGAGCGGGGAAGAAAGAGAGGATGTGGAAGCGCTGCTACAGAGCATAGGGTGAGTTCAAGGCAGGGTAGGGAAAGTTAAGTTAGAAGGGAGAAAGGACGAGGAAGTGGCGGTTGTGGAGTTGAAGAGCTGTGAAGAAAAGTTGGGGGTAATGCGAAATAAGAATTGGATAAAGGATAAGGGAGTTTTCGTCGATCACGATTAAACGAGAAAGGAAAGGGATGTGCAGGGAATGCTGAACGACAGGGCTAGAAGGAAAAGGAGTGAAGGGAGATCGGGGAAGGTAGGATATCGGAAAATAAAAATAGACGAGAAAATGTGGGTGCGGGATGAGGAGAAAGAGGTTCATGGAGAGGAAGAGAGGGACGGAGTGCAAATGAGGGAAGTAAAAATAGTAGGGATAGCGTGTAAGTTTGTGACGGTGTACAATAAGGATGGGATGGAAAGAATTAAAGAAAGGGTGGAAGACTTGCTAGGCGAAAGAGAGGACGGTATGAAGGTACTGGGTAAATAAGGAGAGGGAGATTCTTAGGGACTGGATGGAGGATAGAGGGTGGGCAGTGGCGAATGGTATGGCGAATGGGGACGAAGAGGGAGAATACAAATATGTAAGTAAGGTGGGGGTATCGGTGATAGACTATGTGGTCATGAATATTTAAGGATGGGAGGAGCCGGAAAAAATCGCAGTAGAGGGAAGCGTGGAATCAGACCATCAGCCATTAAGTCTGCGGATAAGAGGTGAGGATGGCGGAAGACAAGGAAGGGAAGAAGTCCCGATAGGTGAGAGGGTGACCAGGACGAGGGAGTCGATAGAGAAGTATCAGGAGCAGCTAGGAAATGTACGGTTTGAAGGGGAGTCGGTGGAAGAGATATGGGAGGATCTGAAAGAGAAGGTGAATGGGTGTGTGCAAAAGAAGGTATTTAGAAAGAAAAAGAAAGGAATGGTGAAGCCGTGGTGGGATAGGAAATGTCAAAAGATGAAAAGGAAGGTGAAGAGAAAGTACAAGAAGTGGAAAGAGGGTAATTCGAGGAGGGAGGTGTACGCAGAAATGAGAAAGGGGTTTAGATTGATGTGTAAGAAGAAAGAACAGGAAGAGGAGAAAGATCTGAAAGAGGAGTTAGCAAATGCTAAGACACAGGGGGACGTCTGGAAGATGATAAATAGGTTTAGGAAGCGTAGGGTGGGGGTCAGTGAGGAGATAGGGAGTGAGGAGTGGAGGGAATTCTTCGAAGAATCGTTCCAGGGCTCAGATTCAAGGAAGACGGATTGGAAAGTAGAAGAACGGGGGAGGCAGAGATGGGGGAGTTGAATGACAAGGAGATAGAGAAGCAGGTAAGGAAGTTGAAAAGGTCAAAAGCAACAGGGCTGGATGGGGTAGGGAACGAAGCATGGCTGTTTAGTACACAAGAGGTTAGGAAAGGCTAAAGGAGGTAGTGAAGAAAGTATGGAGTGGCAAGGGATTACCAGGAAGGTGGAGAGAAGGGTTAATAGTGTCACCATATAAGAAAGGGGATAGAGATAGGCAGGAAAATTATAGAGGGATTACGCTAATGAAAACAGCGTATAACAGTATACGCGATGGTGGTGGCAGAGACACTGCGGAAGGATATCGAAGGGAAAGGAATATTTCCGGAGACACAGACGGGATTTAGGACGGGTAGGAGTACTATCGGCAATATCTACGTTCTGTAGCACGTGGTGGATAGTGAATCAGCGAAGAAGGGGACGAGAGGGTACGAATTTTTTGTTGATCTCAAAGGTGCGTTTCCGTCGGTGGATAGGGGGAGGTTTTGGGAGGCGATGGAGGATTGGGGAGTAGAGAGAGGCCTAATTGAAAGGGTAAGGGAGATATATGAAGAGACCAAAGGCAAGGTAAGAGGAGTGGAGGGGATTTCAGAGGAATACGGGATTTGCGATTTTAATTGCGAATATGGAAAGTAAGCTGGAGGCCGGGCTGGTAGGAGTAGTCAGGATAGGAGGAGTTAGAATTTGGTCACTAGCGTATGCAGATGACATAGTAAGGATGAGGGAAGGGAGTGTAAGTGGAAGGAAAAGGAGGTGCAGGCGGTGAAAGAGTCTGTGTACTTGGGCTTCATATTTTGGAGGAATGGGGGAGCGCATGGTCACATAAAAGAGAGAGTGAGGAGGGCAAATGTGGTGATGAGGCAGGTGTAGGGGTTGGGAAAGAAGTTATTCGCAGATGATTTTGGAAGTAGAATGAAATTGTTTGATTCACTAGTGATGAGTGTGCTAATGTATGGAGTAGAGGTGTGGGGGTGGAAGGAAAGTAAAGAGTTAAATAGAAAACAGGAGAGGTATGTAAAGTGGAACCTGGGGTTGGCAAGGAACACGCCTAATTATATTGTCAGGAGGAAGACGGGGAGAACGAGTGTAGGGATTCTAGCAGGGAGCCGGGCGTGTAAATATGAGGAGAAATTTTTGGAAGAGGGGGGAAGTAGGCTGGTTAGGGAGTATTGGTGGGAGAAGGAGAACAGGACAGGGGGTGGGGAGATGGTGGTTGAGAGGGGAAGGTACTTTAGAACGAATGGACTGCAGATGAAAGAAGCGAGAAGGATGCACGAGGAAGGGAGAAAGGTATATGAGTTGGTTAAGAAAAACGGCATGGAGAGAGAAGACAGGTGGGGAAGAGAGAATAAGAGATGCAAGGCTTAATGGGAACTACGTGTGGATTATGCCAAGAGCAAGAGCGCAATATTGATGTGAGAAAGGAGAGAAAGGAAGTCAGGAGCTTATAGCGAGGATGAGGTGTGGTTGCATGGAGGGTTTCAATAGGTTCTGGCTATCTCGGGAGAAGAGGTTGTGTAAACTGTGTGGGAAGGGGGATGCATGAGTGGAGCACTGGTTGGAGGAGTGCGTGGAGGTGGGAAGGAGTGAGATGAGCATGGAGGTATAACTGCATGAAAAGGGGGCAAAGGGCAGTAGCATGGGTGAAGAGAGTGTTGGGTAAGATGGAGAAGAAGAGAAGGAAGAAGAGGAATGGAGGAGATAGGATTGTAAATAGTGGAGGAAGTAGATATAAATAAGTTGTAAATATCGTATTAGCCGCGAAAACAGAGGTTGGCAAGCGAGGCAATGCGAGAAAGTATGTACATGCGAGCGAGGCGAGGCGAAGCGAGAAAGCCAATGCGATAAGAGCGTGTGGTCTTAGAGATAAAGAATGGAAGGATATTAGTTTTTAAGGGTTAGTTGTAAGAAAATTCGGTGAAAAAGATGGAAGCGTAAGCGAGTCAATTTTTTAAGGCCAGCAGGCTGAAAAATAAAAGTTTATCTATCTATATAGATTGGAAAAATGTGTAATTACTGTAGATAGGTTTAAATCATGCCCGGCGTTTATAAACCCGGGCCTCAAACCACGCACACATGCCCTGCAGTTTATATTTTACCCTATAGTACAGTCGCTGATGACCATGGCGGTTGATGCGACTATAAACATTAAGTGTGTAAAAAAATATATCCTTATCCCACTCAAATTTACTTAGGATTATTTATCATTTTTTTATCATCATACATCCCAACCTCCCATCATAGTTTCGCACACGACTGAAAACCAAAAAAGCTTTAAATTTTAAATTTATTATCACGAATCATCATGAAAGCATTCAATTTGTTAGGTAGTTTCTTCTTCACATTCCCGAAAACTGAGCTTTTGCCATTTAAAGTGCCACAATAATTAAAAAACCCAGCAGCACGCTTTAGTATTGTCGAATTTGAAAAAATGCCATTTATTTTTTCGGGAACATCAAAAAACAGAGGGGATCTTTGCCCTCTTTCCTAAATTTAGTAGAGAGATTGACCCAAAAACTTCAGTCTATGGCTCTGTGTCTGAACTTAAGAAAATGACATCGATGCCTCGATCGATGCCGTTTTCTAAAGTTCCATTCTTGGTAAAATTTAGAAAATTCATCTTTGTTTTTTTGTTTGTTACAGAATTGAGTTCTTTACTTAATATACCACCATACAACAGCAGTTTACTGACGCCAAGCTCATACACAATTGAAGGTAAAGATTCAACTGATATCTATTACTACCATCAAGATGGAACACGAATGAATTTAAAGAATTATAGAGGAACAATTAGGGTAATACAAACATTCGATAGAGATCCATACATCGTTGCTTTGATAGATAAAGATGGCTATCTTCGTAAAATGACAATGACAAATAAAGCTGGTAAGACGATAGCAGTCAAGATATTCCCTAAGGACAAATATGGCAACATTTATCAGGAATTGACTAAAGATGAAATGGCAAGATATACGTTAGCTTGGGACAACAAAGTGAATTTATAGAATGTTTAACTAATTATAATAACTATACTTTATTATAATTGATAACTATGCGTTTGCCGTGTCATATTGTCGCTTTATATTTTTTTCCTTATATATAAATTGAATTTCTGTTTTCGATTAAACAAAATGTTGCAATGAAGAAAAAGTACTTGTGAATCATAAAAATAAATAGAATTTAGACATCAAAAAGTATAAGTCACTATCTTCCTATGTACCTACCTGAATGAAGAGACTACTAAATATTGCTCAAATTAAATTATATTATTGAATATTGTATCATTCGAATGCAAACTGCATAATTTACGACAGTGGTTATTTCCAGTTTGCTTATATGAACCTCAACAAGAATTATTTTTCAAATAGCAAATAGTATTGTATTTCTTTAAGTGAATTATTTCATCTCTTCTCAATGTTTAAAAAAGATTGATATGAACGAAAAAGCTAATTTACGCAAGAGACATTCATCCGAAAACAAATTTTTTTCAACAAAAATCACACTATGTGGCTGTTTGTTAATGTCATTTCTTTAGAACAATTAAAAAGGACGATAATCAAATTGTTTGCATTCTGGGGTTGCTCTTGCGTCGATTTAAGATGATCTTCATTATATGCAAACCGCTATTGAAGAGTATAAAATGATTTTGTGAAAAATCTTTTTTTTTTTAATTGAAGGCCGTAGACCTTTCGAACGGAAAAATGCGTTTCTTCCCATAGTGCGGTGTATCTTTGCATACTATCGTGTGCATTTCAACATCTCTATTATTACTGCAAATATTAACTGATTTCCATGAATCTTTCTTTCACTTTCTTGAAATTATATGAATAAACTATTTCTGCTAATTAAAATTGAATCACGCGATGCTTTCATAATTTCAGTTTTTTTAACTGGCCTGCATCTCATAACAATGAGAGGGTGATTCGTTTCGGGTCATTCGACGCGCTCCGAAGTCTCCGCTTGCGCTACGGGGAGTCTGCCTCGTAAATTTGACGGTTGTCGTCAGTCCGGGTCGAAACATAAAAAATATAATTTTTATTCCATTCAAAAATAGATATCTTCCTTAAAAATTAATTGTAGGACACAGAACAAATGAATATTATCGATACTAATGCCAATTAAAAAAATCTTCTTCATACTTATAATACTTGGGTCAATTAAAAACGATATCTTTCGAAAAAACAGCAAAGATGTCATCTCACTATTTTCTGACTTCCCCTGAATCTTTTCTGATTCTGCCTAAATTTAAAAAAAAAATTTGACGCTAATAAAAAATGTCTTGAAAATTCTGGAAAAATAATTTGTAAGAAAAAATTGACAAAGATTTCAGAAGATTTTAAATTATTTACTAAAATTTCAAAAAAGAATGGGAAAGATTTTCAAACAAAATATTTGCACTAGCAAGATTGCAAAATTTTATAAAAAATTTGAAAAAAAATTGAAACTTATTTTTCAATTGAAAAATGAATCTTAAGATAATATTTGAAAAAATTCTTTTCAACATTTCGAATGATTTACCAAATTGTCGAAATAGAATCTTGGAGATTTAAAGACAAGTTTTTTAATTTTTCAGAATTTCAAGAAAAATTTTGGAAGAATTCGAAGAATTTTTATAGATATCTATAGAAGGTTCAATAGTTTTGAAAATGGCTAAAAAATGGTTTTAAGTTTGAAAAGATTTTTAAAAAATGTAAACGAAATGTAAATTTTTGAACATTTCTAAAAAAACTGCGAAGCTTTTTAAGAAGATTGAGAGGTTTCAAGAAAATAAATTTTTTTTTTTGAGATTTTTGGGAATATTTTTAATTACTTTTTATTTAGAGAAAATAATTTTTAAAGAAAATTTTCAAAAAGTTTCAAAATGTGTATAATAAAATTAATAAAAGTGACAAAAATGTAAGAATTATTAATGTCAAATTTTATAATTACATTTTTAGTTAAAATAATTATTTTCATCCAAGAAAAAAGTAATTTTCAACAAAAAGTGTAATAGTTGATATTTTCAACAAAGAAAGTATTTTAATTTTCAATAAAAAACTATTAATTAAACCAAAAATACGAATTTCCAACAAAAGCGCTGAATTTTCATCCAAGAAAGATTTTTCAGCCAATAAAAAAAATCTCATCCAAAAGGTTGAATTTTTAAGCCATAGAGACGAATTTTTAAAAGAAAGATCAATCTTGTAGTAAAAATAAAGTAGCTACATTCTTAGTAAAAATAAACAGTTTTCAAAAAATGTGTTTAATTTTTAACCAAAGAAATGAACTTTCAACTAAAATTATGCATTTTTAATTTTCTACCAAAAATGAGAAATTTGTAACGAAATTGTTAAATTTTCAACCAAACAAATTTTTTTTTCTACCAAAAAGATCAAATGTCTATAAAAAAAATCGACAAAAAATGGAATAGTGAAATTTTTGTTTGAAAAAATTCATTTTCAACCAATTTTTTCTTGATTTAATCAAAAAAATGAACTTTTAACTGAAACGATGCATCTTTAATCAAAAAATAAATAAATTTTTACCCAAACAGTTTAATTTTCATCCCAGAAGATGAATTTCCTACCAAAAAAGACAAATATTTAAGAAAAGACATCAATTTTCAACTGAAAAAGATAAGGCTTCTAAAAAAAAATACATAAATTTAATTTTAAATTATAAAAATAAATTTTTAACCAAATAAAATAAATTTTGAACAGAATAGTTTAATTTTCAACCAAATAAATGAATTTTCTACCAAACAGATTGAATGCCTATAAAAAAATTTCAAAAAAAAATGAAATAGGCAAACTTTTAGTTAAAAAAATTAATTCTCAATGAAAAACTAATTTTCAACTGAAGAAATTAAATTTCAAACAGAAAAATTTATTTTAACCCACAAAGAGAATAGGTCTTGACAATATACATGAATTTTCAACAAAATATTTTAACGTCCAATTGAATTTTCACCAAAAAGGTTAATTTGCTACCAAAAAAAGACAAGTTTTCAACAAAATAGGTGAATTTTCAACTAAAAAAGATAAATTAAAAAAAAAAGAATAATTTAATTTTTAGTTAGCGAAATGAGTTTTTAAGCGAATGAATAAATTTCTAACGAAATGGTTTAATTTTCAAACAAACGAACTAATTTTCTACCAAAAAGATTAAATATCTATATTAAAATTTTTCGAGAAAAGATGTGGTTAAATTTTCATTTGAAAAAATTAATTTTCAGCCAAAGAAATCAATTTTCTACCGAATTTTTTTTTTCTTTTAACAAAATACATGAACTTTTAATCAATTATTTTATTTTTTGATAGAAATTCAAGCCTAATAGTTGAATTTTCAAATAAAGAACTAAACATTTTCAACTATGATATAGTTAAATTCTCAGCTAAAGATTAATTTTTATTTAAAAAAAAAACTATTTTTCAAGCAAAATGAATTAGTTTTGAACCAAATGTATTTTTCATGTTTTTAGATGTTTGAAAAATATTGAAAGGGCAGTGGCACATTATTACACACGCAGAGTTACAGTTGGCTTCTAAGATTATTGAGAAAATTAAAAAATTCTTATGAAGATTCCAAATTGGTCAAATAAAAATTTCAACCAAAAAATTAATTTTCAACGAAATACTTACATTTTTAAACAAAAAAATTCATTTCAGACTAAAATGATGAATCTTCAAACAAATAAATGAACTTATAACCAAAAAGTTCAACTTTTAACCAAGTAGTTGTATCTTGAACCAAAATTGATTTTCAGAGTTTCTAGATTTTTTTTCATTTTCAGGTCTCCGTAAAAATTTTAATTTCTCCCATATAGACTCAAATAAGAAGTTTGAATAATGGTAAAAATTAGGCATATTATGCAGATTACGAAACAAAAATAACATTTCAGAATTATATACACGTTGTAACGGACCCAAAAGGAAACTTTTAAGTACTGAAGTATTTTCGGTTAATGAAATTTATTTGTTTTTCGATTCAACTTTATTATTATACTCACAAGCAGGTTTAGGTTCAGTCGCTGAGATGAGTGTAACTAATGAATATTCATGAAAATGTTTCGGTGTATATATAACAGTCGCTATCTCATTTGGCCTATCTAAGTTGTTATGCTTTTTTTCTAATTTGTCAAATCACGAGAAAAATATTTTCGTTTATTGGAAGCGTCAGAAATTTGAACACGAGGTTGAAAGAAGTTTTAGACTTTATTCGAATAATGAGCGACAAATATTGTCGACCTGTAAGTCGGCCAAGTCATGTGCGTCTGGATCATAATGGGTGACCCCCACCTACAGATGGTATTTACGAGTCATTGCTCGGAAGTAGAAAAACTAGAAAAATTCTCACAATTCATTTATTCTGAATGAGAAAAATATTTTCATTTACTTGAAGGTTCCGACATTCTAGGACAAGACTGGAAAACACTTCAGAATTTATTCGAGTTAATCAGCAAAGTCATGTGCGTCTGGATCATAATGGGTGACCCCCACCTACAAATGGTATTCACGAGTCATTGCTCGGAAGTAGAAAAACTAGAAAAATTCTCACAATTCATTTATTCTGTATGAGAAAAATATTTTCGTTTACCTGAAGGTTCCTACATTAACTTTTGTTTGAGTCAAATATGAATTAAACTACTGTTTTATACATCAATGATTATTACTTACTCAAGAAGAAAAAAAATGCCATTTTGACGGGCATCTCGGGAACTCAATTTTAGTAAAATCTTTTTCCGGATCGAGATTTTTTAATAACAAAGAACTCGTAAAATAAGAATGTTTTTCAAGAAACTGAATATTTTGAGAATGAGAATAGTTGTTGTTACATTGGCCTTATATATGATTTGCGTAGACGTGACGTGCTTGAATTTTATTCATGTTTTTGAACTATAGTTTTAAAAGATCGACGCACATGCTAATAATTTACTATTTGAAAATAAATTGTTTAGAGAAAATACATGAAGGATCACTAAAAATTTATATCCTTATTGGCATTATGTATGACCTAAAAACTGAACTTTTATTTGCGATTTAAGAGTCTAATTTTGAAGTTTCGACGCAAAAACAAATAATTTTAAAATCTCTTTATGTGCAATAAATGTTTATTGAAAAAAACTGTACAGAAGAAAAACATGCATAATTAAAAACTTTAAATTTTATTGCGATTTAGTATTCTGCTTTCGGAGGTTCCGCGCATATAAAAAAACTGTTGTTGTCTCAGCCCTGAACTTTTTTCCATAGATTCCAGCCCTGTTCCCAAGTCTTACTGTTAGAAATTTCTTGAAAATTCAGTCACCTTTTCAAACACAGAAGTGATTGAAATTTCATTCAATAAAGAATATGAATTAAAATTCATATAATTTATGTGAAATTTCAAGCATGATGGTTGCTCGAATATGCGCGCATCAATGCGCAGCTACAGATGGTAAACAATACGCCGTTTTTTGGCTCCCTCACAAAATCGCGTTTATAAAAAAAAAAAAAAACTAAAAAGACATTCTGGCATAATTGTGTGTATTTGAACATAAATTTGTTTCTAACGTTTTCTCTATTTATGGACCTATAAACTTCAATAATTTGTAAATCAGTAATGGAATTGTATTTGTATTATTTGCACTGTTTTATAATTTCTTCTGCTCGACTCTGATGCATACTCAACCTAAAAAGACATTCCCGCATAATTGTATATATTTTAATTGAGAATCTCAAGAACAGATTATTTTCGGTCCTTCGATCTTCAAAAACTACTCTGGTTTCACAATAAACAGATCATTGATAATCAGTAAACAAATTTGGTTGTCTATGCTATCAATTTTTCTGGGCTTCTCAATTTTATACACAAGGAGCCAGATATAGAAATAGGTTTGAAGCAAGTTATATTTACGTTACTAAGAATGAAAATTTTTATTTATCTTCAACTATACTAAGGGACAGAAATTTTCGTCAATTATCATTATAATGTTGACATATAATAAGTACTTAACGATGTTTCATGGATACACATAACCTTAAAATTAAATCACCTACTATCTTTAAAATCCCAGATAGCAAGCGTGCGGCGCACGTTACTCGCACTGCATGCGAGACACGCCATGCGTGCCGGAACGCAGCGTTCCCGCTCGCACTTCGTGCAGGCACATATGTGCGAGGCATATGAGTCGCATATCGTGATAGGTGAATTATTGAATAAAATAATATGAATTATTAATACTGTAAAACTCCTACGAATTTCAAACATTTTCCTAATATTAAAAAGATGTAAAATATAAATTTTAATTTTAGAAACATATTTGTATTTTTATTGGACCGACAATTTATAAATCACTAAAAAGAAACAAATTTTTGCAAGTTCGATATTGGACAACTATGTGTTTGTTATTTTCATTATTTAAACAGATTATTTTTAATTTATTTTACCCTGCTCATTCTATATTCACGGATCAAGGTTTAAATAAAAGCAGTTCCAAGTTACCGCCTGATCACGTGGCAAGAAAAATCCATATAACATGGTGTTCCTTTCGGTTGCGGTGGTTAGGCTAGGTCGTTTATCGATTCGTTATTGAATGTTGACAATTTGCAGTCTTCTTGTTCGTGGGCACTTAGATATATTTCATAATTTATATGTACGTACAATTTATTTCGGAGTGCAAACGGTTTTCGTGTTCAGTTTATTTTATATTTCATTTGATATTTTGATACTTATATTTTGTAATGTATCGTTCAGATCATTTTGACTCGCAATGTATTTTTTTTTTAAGTGAAAAGAGAGAAATGATTTTTAAACATTGCTATATGTTTATCCAAACGTGTATAGCAAATAAGAGAACACTTTATTACATAATTGACACAAACCCAGTCAGAGTTACGTGAAATTCTGAAAATATTGATTAAATAGTGACACATAACCTTAATTTCTGGTGCGGTAAACAAAACACCGCCGTAGATTGCACTTTTAAAAATCAAAATAAGTAGAAAATATACATTGAACATACTGAAAAATTTCCCTACCATACATTCTCCCGATTATTATAGTAGAGAACGCGCAGTTTTCGAAATTATGAAGAGATTCAAGACAAGGTAGATAAAGAATATTTTGTTTTTTCCCATTCCTCCCGCAACAAAATTTTTGTTTCAGAACGTTTTCACACGAAACTTTTTTTGTTTATCTTGTTACCTGCCTTTTATTCAACAATCTATATTTAAATATTGTACATATATATATATATATACCGTCCGCAAGAACCTGCAACGTGTACTCGCACTATACCAGCACGACGTGATATCCGCACGACGTGCGACGCACCTGTCACGCATATGAGGACACATCTGCGTCATTGCTTGCGTGCACGCCGTGCGACAAAATCCGCACGCGTGCGACGCATGTGCGTCGCACTATGCGCGCATATTGCTATCTGGGATATTGCATGAAAAACTCATTGAAAAAGGAAGATGAACATTTCACTTGTTAAAATTCGGATTCTACGTGAAATTTTGCGTTAAAAGGTCACGAAGTAATCGCAATAGTTTTTCTGGTAACATTAAAAACTTAAAAAAAAAATAACACTTATCGATAACCACGGAGTAGTATAAGGAGACCCCACTCCCATGCGGTCTTTGGAAAATTCGGACGCGTAGATTAGAATTTAGTTAGTTTGCATCGCTCGCGGCGCCTCTTGCGGAAAAGCGTTGAAATACATGATTTACAAATGGCGGCACCAATGGTGTGAGCCGGGGAAAACAAACGCACACATGCTTGTCACGAAACACAGATTTTTACGAATGTGTATGCCTGTACGTATGTAGATCTATCTGTATGTATGCATGTTTCCGCAAGAGGCGCTACGAGCGATGCAAACTAACTAAATCCGAATCCACGCGTCCAAATTTTCCGGGAGTGGGGTCTCCTTATACTACTTCGTGTCGATAACGTGGGCTGAAGGCGACTTCAAACGCATCGTCGACGGATAAAGCCTATGAACTGCTACTGAATGACGATGCGTTTGAAGTCGCCTTCAGCGCACGTCATCGATAAGTATTATATTTATTAAAATTTTTTAATGTTGCAATAAAAACTATTGCAATTACTCTGTGACCTTTTAACTCAAAATTTCACGTAGAATCCGAATTTCTACAAGTGAAATGTTAATCTTTTTTTTTTTAATGAGTTTTTCTTGCATGATACGGAGAGGATACGATGTGGATACTATAAGGATACGCTGTAGCGCAACCGCTCCGTTCGTTCGGTCCGCCAGGGTAAATATAACAAAATTTTATAGAGAATCTAAGTATTATTGATAGTTTTATATGTCATTGTTTATTTGAAATTAATATTTCAGATTTTTTTTTCATTTACATAATAGTATTGTTATGTTGATGCAGTCTTTATTTTGTTTCTCAAATATTCGTCATACAATTATTTTCGAATAAACATAAGATACATAATCATACAATATTTCTTATGTCACGAACTTCCCTTTACAGCAGTGATGCCAATACTGGCGCCTTTTGCTACTGCGCTTGCGTTCGGGCCGCGCACTGGTTGGCCGCAGTTGGCGCGCAATTCAAAATTGGAATTAAAAACCATTCTTGTAATTTAAATAAGTAATTATTGAAAAAATGCACAAGAATGTATATAAATCGTACAACTTCTGATTTTAGAGAAAAACACATTTATAAGACATATATTTTTTGAAATAC
Organism: Andricus quercusramuli; assembly: GCA_932178445.1. NCBI lineage: Eukaryota > Metazoa > Arthropoda > Insecta > Hymenoptera > Cynipidae > Andricus > Andricus quercusramuli. Next base: position 79,931 of record CAKNXH010000526.1, on the reverse strand, counting down.
GGTTTAATTTCTTCGACTTCCAAAGAATAACTAACATCATCAAATATTGGGCGGGGGAGTCCCAAAAGGTTTCATGTCTTCCACAAAATTGGAAGATAGTAAATCATACTCTTTGATGTATCCAACACATTTATTTCTTTGAATCAGAAATACAATTTTATCATTGCAACACTTCAATTGAATGAAAATAGAAGTTTAAATTACAGCTAATAAAAAAAGGTCCAGAACAACAATACTATTACGGAGGAAGTTGTTTGTTATACACTAGCTTGAATTTCGTTTTCTGGTCTTCAGTCATTGTAAAAAATTTTTCAACACCTGTTTTTGTAGGGTCGATCACAACCATTTTTCCGAAATAATTCAGTGCACGAAGATACTTGTCTTTGTCTATCCAAGCAGCGTATCTAAGTGGAGTATCAACTGTTTGTAGAACGTCAAGCTTTTTAGGAACATTTTTTGGATCATCAAAACTGAAGTATTCACCAAGATCCTGGCTAAGATCAACTGTTTTTCTGGTAAGATGTTTGGCATCATATAGTGGCGCTGGTGCCACTGAAGTACTCAATTCTGCAATGAGAAAAAATAGAAATAGAATTCTTGAACGACAAAATAGGAAGGAAATGAATTTTTAACTGAGATGATGAATCTTCAATCAAGAGAATGAATTTTTCAACCAAGATTAATTTTTTTTACCAAGAAAGTCGAATTTTCAACAAAATACATGAATTTTCCAATAAAAAAGACAAAATTCCAACTAAAAATGGAATAGATAAATCATCAGTTGAAAAAATTATGTTTGAATAAACAAAAAACAATTTTCAACGAAAGAAAAAAATTTCGTACAAAAAGATTACTTTTCTAACAAAAAAGGCAAATTTGTAACAAAATATATTCTCCACTAAATAGTGATATTTTCAACTAGAAAATACAAAGTTTAAAAAAAAAGTGGAAAAATGAAACTTTCTGTTGAAAAAACAAATTTTCAACCAAAAAGTTAAATTTTCTATCAACAATAATAATTATCCAGTGAAAAACTCGATTTTTCAATAAAATATATTATTTTTCCACCAAAAGTGAAATTTTTAACCAAAGATATCAATTAACAAAAAAAAAGCAAGAATTTTCAACAAAATTGTTCACTTTTCTACCAACAAGATGAATTTTAAACTAAAAGAGATACATTTTTAACAAAAAAAAAGAACTTCCAAGCAAAAATTAAATATTTGTACTACCAAAATTTTAATTTATAAACAAAAAAGGTTAATCAAAATCAAAAAGATGAATTTTCAACAGAATAGTTGAATTCTTAAATATCCTTCAACCACAACAATTAAATTTTCGACGAAACAGTTTGATTTTTTACCAAAAAAGATGAAAATTCTACCAAGAAATGAATTTGAAAAAAAAAGTTTTCTACAAAAATGTTCAATTGTGAACCAAAAAAAAAAGGATTTTTAGCAATATAGTTCAATTTTCAGCCAAAGAAATGACTTTTCAATTTTATTTATAATTTTTCATTTTATTATTAGTTTTCATAGAGGCAAAAATACAAAAATTGTATTAATTCAAACATGATTGATTCGAAATACATTCACTAACCATACTTTACAAGGTCCTATATTATAATACAAAAAAAAAATTATTTTTTTGCAAAAAAAATTAATTTTCAACCAAATAGTGAAATTTTCAACCAAACAGATACAAAATTTCAACTGAAAAGATTACATTTGTGCCAAAAACACGAATTTTCATTCAAAGAAATAAATTTTCAACTAAAATGATGAATAATTAACTCAAAATATTAATTTTCACCCAAATAGTTGATATTCGAACTGAAAAAGACCAATTTTCAATAAAATACATAAATTATCAACAAAGTACAACGGAATAGTAGAATTTTCGATAAAAAATAATATTTTCAACCAAAATTGAACGAGTTGAATTTTCAGTTCGAAAAAAATATAATTTTTATTAAAAAACCGAATTTTGATCAAAATTGATAAATATGAATAAGAGAATCAATAAAGAATATGAATACAGCATAAGAACTAAATAAACCAAGAAGATTAAATGTTTTCCAAAAAAGACGAATTTTCAACAAAATAATTGAATTTTTATCCAAGAAATTAGTTTTCAACCAACTAGTTGAATTTTTCAACCAAGAAGATCGAATTTCTAAAAAAACATGAATTTTTAACAAAAAAGTTAAATTTTCAACAAAGAAGATTACATTTTCCCCCAAAAAGACGAATTTTGAAACAGAAAAGTCGAGTTTCCAACAAAATAGTTGAGTTTTCAACCAAGCATCTAAATTTTCCCTTAATTCAAAGAAATTCATTTTTAAACAACAGGTTGAATTTTGAACTAAGAAGATCAATTTTCTACCAAAAAAGTCGAATTTCAAACAAAACAGTTCAGTTTTCAAACAAACAGATAAATTTTCAATAAAGAGGATGACATTTTTGCCAAAAAAACAAATTTTCAACCAATTAATGAATTTCAAACAAAATGGTTCAATTTTCAATCAAACAAATTACTTCTCCAACGAAAAAGACGTATTTAAAAAAAAAAAAATGAATTCTCTTCTGATTCACTGGATCTAAACTACAAAATGTTAAGAATTTAACCAAACCTAACAAAAAGTTTTTAAGAAGGATAATATTTCAGTAATAGGCGAATTTTTTTCATTAGCACGTGGAAGGCGAGGTTAGGTGCGAACCGGAAGCTCGAAAAACGAGGAGAGAGGTGACAGCGCCTCCAGTGGAGAGAGCGGAAAGCAGTTTTATGGCGCGAAATTTGATTGGAAGTGAAGTGGAGACCAGCGCACAGCTGGACCGGGTGGAAGAAAGAAAGGGTAGAAGGAGACTAGAGAGAGGTACACAGGCTGGATGGATTCAGAAGGAAAAGCGTTGGGAGTAGTTAAGAACCAGGTAGAAGAAAGTGGGGAGGTAATGAAAGAATTTTTGAGAGTGATGGAGGCAATGAGGAAGCAGAAGGAGCGCCTCTTGGAGGACATGAGACAGGACTGGGAAAAGGAGAGAGCACGAGATAGAGCGGAGAGGGATAATGACAGGAGAAGATTTGAAGAGATAATGCAGAAATGGGGAAAAAAATTAGGGTGGCTGGAAATGAAAGAAGAAACGGTTGCTAGATAAACAGGGAGGAAGGAGGCAAGCTGCCAGATGGAAGAAGAGGACAGGACGTGGTGGGATTCTCCAAGGAAATTGTCAAAAGAGTGGGAGTTAGAGAGAGAGGAGAGGGAGAAGAAGAAAAGGAGAGTGAGAGTTCTGGGAATAAGGAAGGGAGACGACGAGCTGACAAATGTCGTGGGGTGCCTGGCAGTGCACACGAAGGTAGTGGCAAAAATAGAGAACTCATGGAAAGTGGATGGCGGGATGACCCTGCAGCTGAAGACATGGGAAAATGAAAAGGACTTATTGAATGTGAAGGGGAATCTAAAAGGCTCGGGTCTGTGGCTCGAAGATGACTTGACGGAAAGAGATGAGGAGGTCCAGGAATGGCCGAGGAAAGAAAAAAGAAGATTGGAGTTGATGGGGATCGAGGTCCAGCTGAGATGAGAGAAGGCCATGGTGGGCGAAACTATAATATTATGAATAAAATAATGATAATCACCAATAGAATTGAAGAAAACTGCTAGGATCAAAAGCAGAGTAACAGGAAAGATCCTGATTCTCTTTGAAGTCTTGAAACCTCCACCATGTTTCAGGTTTCGAAGATAAGCATCAGTAGGAAGTTCATCTTTTGCACGATTAGCGAGATCCTTATCGCATAGCGGGGGAAAACTATTCGAAGAACTCAATTCTGTAAGAAGAAATAGAAATGGATGAATTTTGTATAGTTCTATTTGTATCCTATAGATGAAAACTCGTAATTTTATGAAGGAAGTTTTCATGTTAGGTGCCCTGCTGGAAGTAAAAAGACTGAAAAAGATAGAAATTTGGGGATAGGAGAAGGTAGAACTATTCTATCTCTCTCAATAGGTCACTTTGCGTCCCTAAAACGCTATCTTTTCTTATCCCTAATCCCAATAACTTTCTATCTTTTTCTCTATCCTACGTCACGAAGGACTCTTATCTTTTTCAATCCATTAGTCTATCTATCTATTACGAATTCCAATCTTTTTCAATCTTCTTCGTTATCCTTCGTGACCGAGGCCTCTTATCTTTTTCTATCCCTTAGTGTATCTATCTATTACGAATTTTAATCTTTTTCAATCTCTTCTTCAATCACTCTCTCTTTTCCAATATCCTTTTCTCTATCTCATCCTATCCTGCTTCTATCAACTTCAATCTTTTTCTATCTCTCAATCAATCTAAACTTCCTTTATTTTGTTCAATCTCCTTTTCCCTATCTCTTCTTATCCTCGATTCATAGGCGTCTATCTTTTTCAATACCCTCTTCTCTATCTCATCCTATCCTTCATCCAGCCATATCAATATTTTTCTATCCCTAAATTAATCTACATTTCCATCTATAATTTTCAATATTCTCTTCCCTACCTCATTGTATCACACATATATCAATGTCAATCTTTTTCTATCTATTTTTCAATCTAAATTCACGTTCATCTTTTACAATACCCTCTCCTCTGTCTCACCTTTTTCTTTGTCTACCCGCCTCAATCTTTTTCTATTTTTTTGTCAATTTAAATTCACGTCTATCATTTTCAATCTACTCTTTCCTGTCTTACTGTATCATACATCTATCAACGTCTATCTTTTTCTATCTATTTTTCGATATGAATTCACGTCTATCTCTTTCAATATTCTCTTCTCTATCTCATCCTATCATTCATCTGTCCACGTCAATCTTTTTCCATATCTCTATCAATCTAAAGTTCCGTCAATCTTTTTCAACCCCCTCTTATTTTATCTCATCTTGTTCTTCATCTATACTCGTCAATATTTTCCCATCTCTCTTTCAATATAAACTCCCGTCTATCTTTCCTAACCTCATCTTCCTTATATCATACATAAGTATGTATCTATTAAAGTCAAAGTTTTTCTATCTCTGTGCATTTATATAGACAAAAAGATAGAAAAAGATTGACGCGGATAGATCGAGGATAAGAAGAGATAGGGAAAAGGAGATTGAAAAAGATAAAGGAAGTTTAAATTAATTGAGAGATAGAAACAGATTGACGTCGATGGAAGCAGGATAGGATGCGATAGAGAAAAAAATATTGGAAAAGAAAGGCGTGAATTTATATAGACGAAAAGATATAAAAAGATTGACCCTGATAGATCGAGTATAAGAAGAGATAAGGAAAAGGAGATTGAAAAAGATAACGGTAGTTTAGATTGATAGAGAGATAGAAAAAGATTGGCGTCGATAGAAGCAGGATAGGATGAGATAGAGAAAAGATGATCGGAAAAGAAAGACGTGAATTTACATAGACAAGAAGATAGAAAAAGATTGACGTGGATAGATCGAGGATAAGAAGAGATAGGCAAAAAGAGATTGAAAAAGATAAAGGGTGTTTAGATTGATTGAGAGATACAAAAATATTGACGTTGATATGAGGAGGATAGGATGAGATAGAGAAAAGGAGATTGGAAAAGAAAGACGTGAATTTATATAAACAAAAAGATAGAAAAAGATTGACGCAGATGGATCGAGGATAAGAAGAGATAGGGAAAAGGAGATTGAAAAAGATAACAGGAGTTTAGATTGATAGAAAGATAGAAAAAGATTGACGTGGATAGATAAAGTATAGCATAAGATAGAAAAGAGAGATTCAAAATGATTCAAAAGGATAGGATCTCTATCTTTTTACTTTCAGCAGGATTAGTCGCCACTTAGGGTGACCTCTATATTAATTTTAAAACCAACAGAAGTGAAAAAGTAGATTTTTCATTTTATCGATCGCCAATAATTATTTCGATTTATTTATTTTTACTATTACTTTTAATGTAAGTTGTTATTAAAGATATTACATCTTTGAATGTTATGATTGACTTTCTCAATACACGGCGTTATATAAAATTTATTTCAGTAATTTATCTACATTTCTAATCCAGTCGCATGTTTTCTTCTTTGTCATGATATGCGCGTTATATTTCGGCCGATATTATTGCATGTACTATACACTATATTCTACTCGATTAGATTAGGTGAATGAAAAAATGGTCCCAGTTCGTGGCGCCACCGCAGTGCTATATTATAAAGTACAATCTTTCTTAACTCTGAAACTTTGACAAATATAAAGTAAAAATTGATTAAATTTTTTAATCAAACTTATAGTTCCATATATATTTTATTTTTATTAAAAAATTTTTTTTAAGGTTATTATTGAGTTAAATGGACAGAAATGCAATTTCGAACGAAAAACATATATCTAATGAAAAATTACTTAAATGTTTCAATGAAAATAATTTTTTAATGCTTTTTATATTGTCAACAGGTTAATTAATTATTAACTGATTCTATTAAAACTTACATTCTCTGGAATCCATTGAAAAGGTTATTGATAATTCAAATTATCAGAAATGAGAGTTCAAAATTGAAAAAAAATGTACAGTAAAAATTATTTGAATGTTTCAATGAAAATTATAGATTAATGCTTAAATGAGTGTCTAAATTCAATTTTCAAAATTATATCTAAATACTATGTTTACATTTTTTCGAAAATTAGTGTAAAAAGTTATTAATAATTCAAATTTCCAGAAATGAAATTTCATTTAAAAAAATATATAAAGTGAGAATTATTTTAATGTTTCAATGAAAATATGGGTTTCCTGCTTTTTATGTTTTCCACAGTTCAATTCATTATTGGTCGATTAATTTTGTTGGAATCTTTAAATTAAATAAAGATTAAATTGAAATTTATTTTCAATTAAAAACATAAATTGATCATTTACTTGAAGGTTATGTGATTGAATATGGGCTATTATTTGTATAATAAAAGTTTATTATTTCTTTAAAATACCTCTATTGCAATTATATAACCTTTGCAAAGGCTTGTGACGTTGTGAAATGACTCTATCTGAATTAAATTTCCAATATTATATGTACATATATTTTTTTTTTTTTTTTTTAATTAGTTGAAAAGTTTAATAATGAATTAAATCTTGTGAACAGATCGTTGATTATTATTAGCTGATTGATTTTCTTCACAATATTAAATTAAATAAATATTAAATTTTGATTTGTTTGCATTAAATAAATAAATTGATTATTTACTTCAAGGTAATTGAATATTGGCTGTAATTTTTATAATAAAAGATTATTTATGTCCAAAATACCTCTATCACAATTACGTAATTTCTGTCAATGTTTTGATATTGTGAAATAAGTATCTGAATCATGCTTTCAATATTATATGATGCATATTTTTTACATTTCTATGGAATTAAATTAAAACATTATTAATAATTCAAATTTTCAGAGAAATATAAAGTAAAAATTATTCGAATGTTTTAATGAAAATAACTGTTCATTGCTTTTTATGTTGTGAAATGATTAATTATTATTTACATATATTTAAATATTTTATGAAATTAGTTTTGAAGTTCATTAATAAATTAAATGTATAGAAATGCAATTTCAAACGAAAAAATATATAATGCAAAAATTATTTGAATTTTTTAATGAAAATAATTATTCTATGCTTTTTATGTTGTGAACTTATTAGTTAATTATCAACTGATTTCATCAAAACTTACATCTTCTGTAATGCTTTTTATATTGTAAACTGATAAATTAAATATTATCTGATTAATTTTTTTCACAGTCGTACATTGTTACATAATATACATAATATACATAATTTTTTTAGTGTTTCGATCTTGTGAAATGAGTATCTGAATTGAAATTTTTAAGTTATGTATACATATGTTTTAATTTTTTTTGAATTAGTTTAAAAGGCTATCAATAATTCGGATTTTCATAAAAATATCAGGTAAAAATTATTTGAATGATTCAATGAAGAAAATTATTTAATTATTTTCATGACCTGAAATTATTATTTGATTATTATTAGCTGATTTCAAAAGATTCCCAAAAATCGTCAAAAAATAGTCTAGAAGGTTTCCAACAAAATTTCTAAATCTGTAAGATTTTTTAAATATTTTAGGAAAAATTTAAATCCTTTCACATCGATACTTTGATGTTTTGAAAAAATTTCCGGAATAATTTAAAAAGATTTTAAAAATTTGAAAAAAAATGTAAATTTCGGAAAATTTTAAAACAAAATGTTGAAGTGTTTTAAATGATTTCGAAATAAAATGTTGACGTTTTTCAAGGATTTTGAAATCTTTTAAGAGAATGAAATATTTTTCTTGATATTGGTCGAAAAATTATTTTTTATTTGGAAAAAACAATTTACAGGGGAATATTTAATATTTATTTAAAAACTACTTAAAATATTATGTAATTTCGAATTCAAACAAAAATATAAAAAGTATTTAGTTGAAAAAAAAAATAATTGTTCAACTCTTTAATTCAAGATTAGAATATCTTCAAATGATATGATTTACTAAATTTACAAGTTTATTGATTCATTTGACAATTTATTGAAAATTATATTGCAAACAAACTAGAAAATCATAAAGAACTTTTTTTCTTTACAGGATTTAACGAAATATCAGGAAAAGCTCGGGTCCGTTTAAAAGATTTTGGACTTTTAGAAGTTTGGAAAAAATTTAAAAATATTTTATACATTTTCAGAAACCTTTTAAAGTATTAACATATTTTTAATCTCTCTGCAACTTTTAGAATTCCTAATTGCTTTTTAAACTGAACAATATTTGTCTCAAAATTTGGAAAAATATTTCAAAATTAAAAAAATTACCTTAAAATCTTCCAGATCATTTTCGACATTTTTAGAGACAATAAAAAAAAATATTGCAAAAAAAATATTGAAAAAATAAAATATTGCAAATCCTCTGAAATCAATTAAAGTACTGAAATCAAATAAAACATCCTTGGGATCTTCAAGAAACCTCTAAAGTTTTCAAATCCTTTATATCTTTTTGAAATTTTTTCAAAATGTTGCAATCTCTAGAAAATACCTTGAATTTTTTTGAAATACCCTAAAATATTCCTAAACTTGAAAAATTCCTGCAAAAATCATTTTGAATCAATCAAATTACCAAAATCAGTTGAAAATTCCTTGAAATATGTTAAAATATCGTAAAATATTTCAAACTTTTTAAATGTCCTAAAATATTCCCAGTCTTTTAAGCAAGCGTTACCAAGCGTTACTCTCGAAAATCGTCATAATCGAAAACGACAATATCGTTAGGAGAATTCTTAATAAGGATCCACAATTTCGGATTTTTAAATATATTTTAGGCGGATTGAAAATTTGTTTGGTTTCAAAAATCTCATTTTCTGAAATGGTTAACCTTTGGACAATTACTCATAATATTAAATAATCTAATTTATTCTTAAGAATTTTTGATTAATATACTTAGAATGAAGAAAATGATAATTACTTACTCAGGAAGAAGAAAAATGCCATTTTTACGGATATTTTGGGAACTCAATTTTAATAAAATCTTTTTCCAAATCGAGATTTTTTAAAAGCAAAAAACTCGCAGAATAACAATGTTTTTCAGGAAACTAATTTTATTTCTGATTTCGAACTCTACTTTTAAAAGTTCGGCGCATATGCTAATAATTTACTATCTGAAAAAAGCTGTTTAGAAAAAATACATGAAGTATCACTAAATTTTTTTATTTTTATTGTGGTTTATAGTGTATTTTTTACTTCCACAGTCGGCGGAAATGCACATAATTTCAAGATCTCGCTATATGCGATAAATTTTTATGTGAAAAGAAAAATTCTTAGAAGAAAAACAATAAATATAACTTGAAAACTAAAATTTTATTTGCGATTGAGTAGTAAAAATTTGAATTTTCGACGCTAAAGCAAATAATTTTAAAACCTCGCTATGTGCAATAAACGTTTATCGAAAAAAATACTCAACTTAAATTTGTCCAGAAATCTTATGGTGTTTGATAATCTGCATTCATTTTAAATTATTTGAAATCGTTCAAAATTGTCTGGAAAAATGTTGCAAAACTTCTAAATATCTTTCCAAATGATCAGAATTTTTCTTGAAAATTACAAAAAAATCTTCTGAGCTAATTAAGACATATAGTATTATCTTTTTGATTCTGATAGCGTAAATAGTCTTTTTTGAAATCCGCAGGAAATTAGAAAGAGGTTCAAAATCAACAAAATGACGCATATTTAAAATAAGCGCGCGCTATGCAGCCAATCAGAAATTCAGCGCGACGCATGAGCAGTGCGGTTGGGGAGCATGATTGGGAGCACTGGTCCAATTTGGCGAGTTATTTGAAAATTGAAAAAGGTTATAACGCTCATACATGAGTGAATTATTTTCAAAAAAGAATGAATAATATTATGAATAATTATAACACGAATAACTGTTTCGAGTCATAATATTTTTAACTGTCCCACATGTCATTCGATTACGTTCATCACTCTACTGAATATTTATAAGAGAAAAAATTCATTTGCAATTTGCGTTACGCTCAGGAATAGCACGTACATTCTACGCTATTTTTAAAACTTCCGAATTGGACTAAATGTTTTTGTTCGCGTTGAAAAAACCACAAATATGGAAGGAAAGTTTTTCCAAATAAGTTTAAATATTTTTTTTAATGTTTAAAAAATATATTTTTTTTAATTTTTGCGGGTAAATCTGATTGATTTAACACATATCCGGAAATAATTCAGTTTAAATAGCGCGGTTGTCCAGTTTATGGGGGAATCAATATGGCCGCTAACTATTTCAATGGTAAGCAGTAAACAAAACCTATTGCGAATGTGCCAAAAGTCGGCATGTAGATGGTGAGACATTTTTTCTCATCGAGTGACTTGAGTCACTCATCACTCGTAATCACTCACTTTAACCTCTTCCGACATAATTTTATGTCGGCAGGGGTTTGAGGAGGAATAATCATCTCATGATTCCGACATGTGATTGACAAAAATTTGAGGTTATCCTTCGATAAATCTCACTCTCACGCACTTGAATGACATTATTCATTAATATCCTTCTCAGGTTTTATATTTTGAGCAAAATTGTATTTTTTAGTTCAATTTTGTTACGACTGGCTGTTGCTTTTCAACAATTTGAAGTAAACAGATATCTCTGTTAGAAATTGTAGATCGAATTTTCGCCAGCTGTCTGCTAGATACTTCGTTAGCCAATGGATCATTATTCTGATTGGTTACGTGTTTTTTGGGAACTGACGTTTCAAGGCCACAGAGTTTTGGAATAGTGTTTTTGATACTTTTCTTGAACATTTTTTTTCTCGACTGATGGCCGCTCAGAGGACCAACCCCCTGACGGTGGTGGTGGCCGACACCAACTACCTGTACTCGCTGCTCACTGCGAAGCAGTTCGAGATTTTCAGGGAGGCTATCTGGAGGGCGCTTAGAAAAGTGTCCCCGGATCAATGGCCAAGATTCGTGACCTCCTTCTGCAGAGGGGGGGTCTTTGTATTTGTGGCAGCCGACCTAGCGGCTAAACTTGGCTACTCAAAGCGGTGGTCGAGCCACAGCCGTGAAAAGGTGCGTCCCTTAAGGTGGGTGGGTTCGAGTTGCTCCAGGAGATGGTGAGGGCTACGGCGTGGTTCCCTGGTAAACCAGAAGACCCGTCTAAGGTGGTCCGTCCGTTGGAGGGATTCAACCCCTCACTGAAGACAGCGTCCTGGCGAATTATCAGGCAAGAAAAGCCTCAGGAATAGGACACACTGGAAGGCACTAGGCATCTCCTAGTCGTGTATATTCCTGAGTCCCAAACGAGGGCCCTGCCGGCCCTCAACAACAGGCCCTCCTATCACACTGGACAGGTCAACTTCAGGGTTACCTTCCAGAGACAGGAGGAGCCTGTTAAGGTGCAGGAAGATTGGGAGCATTCCTAAATCACTGCTCCTGGTCTCACCATTACCCAGGTTAACTTGCATCACAGCAAAGATGCCTCTGCACTTTTGCTGAACCATGGTTAGTTCGATATACCATACGGGGATTAGGAGGGGCTTTTTTTGTTACAAGGACCCTAAGACGGCCAAACCAAGGGCGTGTATACTGACAAAGGGAGTTAGCACAGTCCCACTACTTAAACTATGTTCGAGAGACCTGGTGGTGATTACCATGGATCTCAAAGGGATCTTAATAGGGAGGCTAGTTTCATGAATCAGCTTATTTTCCTTGTGACAGCGATACCAACCCACAGTGAAGGTACGTACACTGGTGGAATATTGCAAGGTAAGGGGTATTCCTCTTCTGCTGGGATGCGATGCTAATTCCTACCATACTTTGTGGGGTAGTATGGATGTCAACTGAAGAGGTAATGACCTACTGGAATACCTAAGCACTACTGACTCAGATATTCTTAATACGGGGAACACCCCGACGTTCCGTAATTCGGTCCGGGAAGAAGTCATTGACTTCACTCCCTGCACCAGTAGTTTTATAGACAGTATCAAGAAGTGAAGGGTTTCAGATGAACCCTTTCTTTCAGATCACTCACAGACAGAGTTCGTGTTGGAATCCGTTGTACCCGCTGGCCCTAAATGGGTCAGAAATACAAGAAGAACGGACTGGGATCAGTTTTCCATGGAACTAAGATGTGCACTTTCAGAGATTCCCGGGTCAGTTCGAGACGTAGATACCCTGAAGATGGCAGCAAACACTTTCACGGAATTCATCAGAGCTACTTATAAAAGTAATTGTCGACCTACAAGAGTCCGAAAGGCTGGGGAGACACACTGGTGGAACGGGAATCTCGAAGAGCTTCGCAGGGAAACCAGAGAGAGGTTCAGACGTGCCAGTACTGGCAAAACGAAGGAACTATGAACGCCATTCACAACGATGAGGAACGAATGAAGAGGTGCAATACGTAAGGCAAAGCAGGAGAGCTGGACCAACTTTTGCACCGACATCGAGAAGGGAGCTGAGGCGGCTAGACTGGACAGGCTGCTTTCTCGAAATCCGGACGCTATTCTCGGTTCTCTGAAATTGCCCGGAGGGGGATACTCAGAGTCGGACGGGATACGTTGGCCCATCTGATCAGGGCACATTTATTAAGCTTTTTGAGGTCTGGAAAAGGGGGAACGGCAACTCAGAGGCAAGCAAAGTCATCTGTGACCCAACTGGGCCCGAAATGGCGGCTGGCCAACAAGATTGTCACTCCTGGCAGGGTCAGGTGGGCCCTGAAATCCTTCAGTCCTTACAAGTCTCCTGACCCGAATGGCATATATCCAGCCCTTTTAGAGAGGGCTGGAGAGATCATCATAGGGCCGCTATCGAGACTTGCTAGGGCTAGTCTAACATTCTGATATGTCCCGACGGCACAGAGGAGTACGAGAGTAGTCTTCATTCCGAAGGCAGGTAGGATCGGTTATACTTCACCAATGATTCCGGCCCATCAGTTTCGGTTTCCAAAACTGTGTCTTTTGTCTCATGCTGACAACCTTTTTATTAAATGCTGTGATTTTCATACTGTATTTTCAGTTATATAAGTATAAATAATTAGAGTGAACTGTGAATTAAGTTGTTTTGAGAGAAATCTGCGCGTTATCTGATCACACACCAGTGGTACAGGAATACTTTTTCCTTTCTACGCAAATATTTTTCGGGTGTCTTTGAAAAATATTGACAAAAAATTAACATTGTGGACGATATTTGAAAAAGTGAATTTTAGAGCATTTCTGTGTTGTTCAAGTGATCTAAGTGCATATTAAATGAAATCCCGAAGAAAATAGACTTGCAGAGTTTCAGAAACAGAATGCATAAAAAATATGTAGCTGCTACCTCGAGTGTTGTATCTATCGCAATTTATTAATATATCCACAAGTCTTAATTTTCAAAAATATTTTAGGTGGTTCGCAAATTTCTTTTCTTCCGAAAATCTTTTTTTCTGAAATGGTCAACCTGTGGACAATTACTCATATTGTTGAATAATATAATTCATTTTTAAGAATTTCTCATTCATATACTTATGAAATAAACATTAATTAACATTCTTATAATCATTAAATGAAATCCCTTCACATGGATTTAAGTATTCATTCTTTTATATGCTCAGACGAGAAAATTGTGCACAGTGAAACATATTATATGGATTTTTTATTTGTTTTGTATATTTATTGTATAAAGAAAATGATAATTACTTACTCAGGAAGAAGAAAAATGCCATTTTTACCGATATTTTGGGAACTCAATTTTAATGAAATCTTTTTCGAAATCGAGATTTTTTAAAAGCAAAGAACTTGCAGAATAACAATGTTTTTCAAGAAACTAAATATTTCAAGAATGAGAATAGTCGTTACTACATTGACCTTATATATCGTTTGTGTGGACGTGACGTGCTTGAATTTTATTTGTGATTTCGAACTGTACTTTTAAAAGTTCGGCGCATGTGCTAATAATTTACTATCTAAAAAAAAAATTATTTTGAGAAAGTACATGAAGTATCACTGAAAATGTTGATTTTTATTGTGGTTTATAGTGCATTTTTTTACTTCCACAGTAGGCGGAATTGCAAATAATTTCAAGATATCGTTATGTGCAATAATTTTGTATGTGAAAAAAAAATTTTTAGAAGAAAAACAATAAATATAACTTAAAAACTAAAATTTTATTTGCGATTGAGCAGTATACAATTAAATTTTCGTCGCAAAAGCAAATTATTTAAAAACCACGCTATGTGCAATAAACGTTTATCGAAAAAAACTGTACAGGAGAAACACATAAAATATAATTTAAAAACTTAAATCTTTAGAAATTTTTTTATTACCTTCATACCTCTCAAAATCCTCAGAAAGCATTCAGTGAAAATTCTTGTAATCTTTTTAAATTTGAAATTATTTCTAGAATTTTTAGAAAAACTCTGAATATTTTTTGAAACGATTCAAATTTTTTCTGAAAATTTTGAAAAATTTGTTGAAAATGAAATAATTGCCTTCAAATCTTTCAGATTTTTTTCGACATTATTATTTTTCAAATTAAAAAATTATTCAAGGAATTTTTTCACATTCCTTGAAACCTCCCAAAAATTTCTAAACCTTCTACATATTTTTTAAGCAATAAATTATTTTTAGAATTTCTTCAAAAATTCCTAATGTTTTTTAAAATATGTCGAATTTTTTCTAAAGTTTTTTTTTTAATCTTTCGAAGTTAAAGAAATTACGGAAAATTTCGCAAAATTTTAAACAATAAAATTATTCAAAAATTAGGAAAACTCAGAAAAATGGTTCAAATTCTAGACAAATTCTAGCTACTTTGAATGATATTTAAGACTTGTAGATGTTTCGAAAGAACTAAAAAATATTTGATAATTTTTCGAAAGCCTTTCAACGTTTGAAAATATTTGTAATTCCTCAAATTTTTAAAAATCTTCGGAAAAAATTGCCTTAAAACCTTCAAAATATTTTGGAATATTTCTAAAAATCTTTTGAAAGGTTTAGATGTCATTTTAAACTTTCTTCAAAGATTGGTTTTTCAAACAAACAGAAATCCTGTTCAATTTCTTTATGAATCTTAAGAAATAATTTCTATCAACTTGAAAACTTATTTGATTCCTTAAAAAGTTTCGAAATTGCATTTCAAAATCCTTAAAATTTACATATTATTTGAAGTTTTTTTGAAATCTTTTCAAATTTCAAATTATTTTTGAATCCTTTCAAAACTTCTGAGACTTTTGAATATGTCAAAAAATTATTGGAATTTTCCATAACTATTTCTTCAAAGTCTGCAAAATTAAAAAAAATGGTGTTAGAATATACGACATATTTTTTGAGATTTCGAAAAATCTTTTGAAAGGTTTTGATGTGATTTCAAATTTTTGTCAAAAAATAATCTTTGAAACCAAAATTTCCTTTACAATTTTCCTAGCAATCTTAAGAAATTATTTTTACTATCTTGAAACCCTGTTCGATTCCTTAAAAAGCTTCAAAATATTTTTTTATTTTGCCATTTTGCCTTGAAAATTCAACAGTTTGGTATTTTTGTTTGAAAATTCGTTTTTGGTTTGTAAAATCCAGCTCTTTAAAAATTCACCTTTTTAGTTCGAAAATTCAACTCCTTCGTTGAAAGTTGAACTACTTTCTTAAAAGTTTTTTTTTTCCTTCACGATTCATAATTTTAGTTGGAAATTCGTATTTTCGAATTGAAAAGTAATTTTTTCAACTGAAAATTTAATTGCATTGTAGAAAATTAGTCACACAAATTGATAATAACCAAAATTTAAATGAAAGACTGAGGTCTTTCGATACGCAAGTAAAAAACTTGATGGCAGCCTTGGAAGGAATTATCAAAACTTTGTAAATTGTTTTTTCTAAGTTTAACCATTTTTTTGGGAATGTACTTTAAAAGTATTTTTATGTGCTAATGAGGTTTAAAAAATGTTTAAAATAACAAGTTTAACGTTACTACTTTACAAATTGATAACTTAAAAAAAATTGTCAACAACGAATTGATAAGAAATTATTATTTTTTTACTTGTCTACATCAAAATATTAAATTGCATATTTCTATAAAGGTTTAGCAATGTTACAGCGTTAAATTTTAATTTAGAATAAAAACTTTAAAAAGTATTAAATTTAACCCTCGGGGCCCATTTTATGGAACCTGAGAAAATTATAACGTCGCTTATACGTGAGCGGCGCGGCCTGTCATGCGCCTTCGAGGTGGAGGGTGGGGGGGGGATACACAGGAGTAAGCCACGAGTCCAAGAGTGGTATCCGCCTTCTCTTTTCAACCAATGTATCCCCTCTACATCTCAGCCACTGGATACGCCGCGCCACTCAAATATAAGCGACACCACGCCGTCGAAGCTTGGTCGGCGGAACTACACTCATGGGCTTTATAGCCTGAGCGCCAGGAGAGTTAATTTTAAATCTTCAAAGTTGAATAATTTTCAATTTATATCTTCAAAATGGAACCATTTCAGAAAAAGAATTTATAAATGCATTTTTTTTATTATACACATTATATCAAGAATTATATATTGAAGTCTTTAATTCTCAATACTAAAACTGGAAGAATTTTCCATTGTAGGTCTTCAAAATTGAACTACATAATCTTTTACATTGATTAATTAATTGATTTGTCAGAAAGTTTCTATCAGAGGCACTTCAAATAACTGTCATTATTCAAATTCTAAAGTTTTTAAATTTAAATCCTGTAGTTTTAATTTCGAATTATTCAGTTTTCAAAATTCCAATTTACAATTTGTAATTACTATTATTTTTAAATTGTTCTATTTTTGAAATTTCGTTATAAAATAATTCGATTTTAATATTCTTCAATTTAAAAGAAAATAGTTTAATATTGAAGGCTTTGAATTTTTTAAATTTTTTAAAGGAATCACAAAGACATTCTTAGTTAATGCCGTAAAAACTTGAGCCTATTCATAGAAAAATAGCCAAAATCGAATATTTCAATAGTGGAAAATTACTGGCTTTCTTTACAGTAGAAACTATATAAATTTTCCATGTAAAAGATGGATTTCGCTTAAACGTAAAAGATTGCTTATTTGAATTATGATTTCAGTTTCAACTTTATCAATAACATTTTTCCTTGAAACTGACTCTCATGAAATGTAAATATCGGAATTTGACGCCCGTAATCTATGCGATAACGTTTACATGAATAATTCAACCGATAAAGAACTAGGATATACAGTAGATATTGTTAAAAACATTCTTTATTATCACATTAATTAGTTCTTCTTATTAAAAAATATGAGGTTTGTGTCTACTCTCACCTTATTCTTGGCGGTTACTTTCATTGGTAAATATAATAATATGTCTATTATCTTAGGCAAAATTTTTTAAGCCATACGAAAATCAGAATTTATGGTTTACCAGAAGTTCATAAACCAATTTGTCCACTTCGACCTGTTGTGTCATTAATAAATTCTCAGACATATAAAATGGCTAATCTATTCAATAATATTTTTAAAAAAGCTTTAATAGAACCTTAAACTCAAATAAAAAACTCTTTTGAATTAAAAAATATAATAAATAAAAAAACAATTCACACCTTTTTGTTCACACGATAACTTGAAGATGATCACTGATGAACTAATAAAATTTTAAAAGCCTCTTTTCACCACTAATGTCTAGAAACTGATGAAGAGATTTCTGAAAATAATCATTACTTTTTTTAGCACTGTGTTGAACAATTTTGCCTCCTGTTTTTGGTTTTTCTGTTTTTCCATATGTTCTGAAAAACATATTTGTTTAGTGATTCGAAAGTAGGCAAATTTCCGGTTCCGCGCGGATAAGTCATCCTACCATTCTTTGACTTCCAAAGAATAACTTATATTTCACAAAGCATATAATTTCAGAAGTCTAAAATCAGAACTTTTACAACTTATATACATTCTTCCGCATTTTTCAATAATTATTTATTCAAATTACAAGAATTGTTTTTAATTCCAATTTTGAATTGCGCGCCAACTGCAGCCAACCACTGCGCGTCCCAAACGCAAGCGCAGTAGCAAAAGGCGCCAACATTAGCATCACTGAGCGTGGTGAGACGCAACTCAGTGTGAATTAGTCAGCAGATGCAAAACGTATAGACCCAGATTTCTTGTTGCGAAACAACAGATCTTGCAAAATCGCGCCGGGTTAGCGTAACCCAGTGTGTATACCAAGGGATATTGATACATTTTAGTTGATAGTAAAGAAGCTATAGTTATTTATATTATTTAAAAAATCGATCTCTTTCTTGTTGCAGAGTTAAGTTCACAGTTTGACTGCTTACCAAATGGCGCCCCTATTCCTGGCGTTCCTCGTTTCGGATCATCTAATTCTCCTGAAAGACGTCATTCGCCTGAAAGCTCTATTCCTCCTGCCAGACCTCATCTTCCAGTTTCTCCTGTCAGTTCTCCTCCACCTCTTGAGCCTCCTCTTCGTAACAGGTCCAGGTCTCCTCGTGCCAGGTCCAGGTCTCCCCGTGACAGGCAATCTTCTTCACGCGTACTTGGAGGCGAATCTGATCAATTTAGATATGTTCGGCTTATTCCCAACGCGAATCCAAACCGGCGATTCGAAGTTCGAAGATACACTTTTCCTCCCAATAAAGGAATTCATTTAAGAGGAGGATCTAATCTTCTCGAGAGTATGCCAACCGGAGAACAAAGTGTATTATCAACGTCTAATGGTGACATCTTTGCAGTATTGGTGAAAAATAATACATTTCCCCGTGGAATATATGCATTCAGAGATCACAATGGATATCGGCGTGAAAAACGGGTTAAAGTGAACATGAACAGCGGGGCGATTGAAGATATGACCGTAGAGGAAATCAAAGAATCACCCTTGGGCCAGCGTCGCCGAATCTCAAGGGATTTCAAAACAGTATTCGCAGACGGCTTTCGTTCAGAAAATAATTTTAAGATTTAAGAAAATGTAGATATAATATTTATATGAATATCAATTATATTCGAAACAAAATGAAAAATAGGTGTTCATTTTTTGTTGGAGACCTCACAAATCTGGTGGGTGAAATGAAAGTAAAAAGTCTGATCGAAAATTGAACAATTTTGTGACAAAGTAATTCATCTACTTTGCTAGAATATCAAACTAGGTAACTCGAGGCGCTTCGTTTAAAATTCATCTTTTTGGCTTAAAAAATTCAACACTTTGGATAAAATTCGGAAAAATCTTCCTTTTTTTTTGTTTTGGCTAAAAAGTAATTTTTTACTGAATATTTAAATACTTCATTTTTTGTTGAAAACTTATCGTTTTCAAGTCCTTCAGCATAAGCACATATACCGCCAGACAACACCACTTCACTGAGTATGGACCTGCGAAAATTTTATTTTACCAAGGTAGGCCTAGAATTAATGTATGAATTTAGTATTCACCTTCTCACTATTTTTTTGAACGCATATTGAGACAATTCCCACTCTGTGTCATGAACTCTGCGTGATTTTAAATCCGCTTCTACATTGTCTTTAGAAGCTGTATAAGATGCAAAGACCCACATTTTTCTATCTTCGCACCACTGCCACAATTGTCTTGCTAATCTATTAACTTCTGGATATTTTATACCTCCATCTTATTTAAATAAGCCACAGCAGCGGTATTGTCAACTCTTAATAAGACCTCACATTCATATAAATCTGCCGCGAAACATTGTAATGCCAAAAAGGCCGCTATTAATTCCAATTTATTTATATGCAACGATTTTTCCGATTCTTTCCAGAACCCGTGGGTACTAACACTGTCACATGAAGCTCCTCAACCTGTGAGCGACGCGTCGGAAAAAATTCCTCGTCTAAAATCAAATTGCCTAATTGGATTGACAGCTAAAGAAAGATTAGATTTCCACCATTCTAGATCCTGGTTCAAATAAGACGGCAAAGTCATTCTTTTATCAAAATCATCCAAACTTAATATCAAGGCAATATATCGCTCTCTTTCTAATAACCTACAATACAGAGGACCGTACTGTACACCCGGACATGCTGCAATTAAGGAACCTATGAGTTTGGCAAATTCCCGAATAATGCAAGTGCTCTTCCTTAAAGCTTCATCTACTAACTCAACTAATCTCTCTTTTCAGCTGTTAATTCTACTGACATGTCTATTGAATGAATAACAAAGCCCAGCAATTTACACCTTGTTTTTGGAGTACACACACTCTTTTCAAAATTAACTATGAACCCCAGGGATTCAACCATGTTAATCGAAGTTTTAAGATTATGCAGACAAGACTGCAAATCATCGCCAATGCAGAGGATGATATCATCCAGATACATAACCGAAATAAGGCCTTGTTCCCTAAGTTTTGAAACTACAGGTTTCATTAACTTTGTGAATACATAAGGGGCCGTAGACAAACCAAAGGGTAGGCAGGTGAATTCGAAAATTTGACCTTCAAATTCGAAACGTAAAAATTTTCTGCTATTTTTGCAAACAGGCACGGTCAAATAGGCATCCTTTAGATCAATATTGCACATGTAAGTTCCTGGCGATATTAACTTTAAAGCTGTCCTCAAATCCTCAATTTTAAAATGCCAAGTTTTTACCCACTTATTTAATTTTTTAAGATTAAAAATGAAACGTTTTGAACCATCCTGTTTTGCTACCAAAAAGTAAGAGGATAGGAATTGCCCTTTCACAGGCAAACCGTTTTTTATTGCGCCGATCTCTATTAAATTATCGATCGCAGTTCTTAGATCATTAATCTCATCTACACAGTAAATCCCAAGAATAAATTTTATCTTAAAATCGGATAAAATCGCTGCAGCACGTTTATCTACTCAAAGATAAAATTTATCTGACGAAAGATAAAATTTATCTTCGCGAAAGATAAATTTTGTTCACGAAAATATTCATGTCAAATGCGAGAGCCTATGTAACTTGAAAAGAGCGACTAGGCTCTTCGCAGATATTTTTAAAATCTATTTCCCCTTATTAGAAACAACACTTTATTTAAATGATTCAAACCAAAAAACCATTAACCTACACTTAAACGATATACAGACTGCACTTAGGTTACCTTATACTGCTTGTTTACAAATTTAAAAGTCTTCATCAGAGTCGACAGAAACTAAAGGTTCGTCCAACAGAAGTAAAGGACTGAACTTGGCTGAGTGTCCTAGTCCTCCGCATCACAGAGGCTCTAACCGGCCGTGGTTTAGAATCATGCTCTCAATTTTGGGTTCTTTTCGTACCGCGCATGCGTCGCGTCAATCGCTGGATCGGCTTCCGTTGGCGCGCTTATTTAAAATGAATTTACTGTACAAGAAAATTGTTCGCAACAAAAAATATCTCCAAAATCAGCCCTGAAGAAGTGAACTGCAATGTTCACGAAACGTCGGCAACATCCATAGTTTCGCACACGATTGAAACCCGAAAAATCCTTTAAATTTAAAATTTAAAATTTAAAATTTAAAATTTAAAATTTAAA
>CAKNXH010000526.1:28718-39317 GCA_932178445.1 Andricus quercusramuli | reverse complement strand
ATTCAGATTTCATAAAATATTGTAATAAACATTTAAATTAAGAAAATAATCATTCTTGGGTGGGCGACACTTAAGTGACTCTTTTAGACCCGTTTTGCTGAATTCAAAGATTCTCAAATGGGAGATGTCACATTCAGAAAAATTTAGATTTCATAAAATATTGTAATAAACATTTACTAATTAAGGAAATTAATATTCTTGGATGGGCGACTCCTAAGTGACTCGTTTGGACCTATTTTACTGTTTTAAATGAATTTCAACTGGGAGGTGTCACATCCAGACAAATTTAGATTTTCTAGAATATTTTAATAAACATTTTCTAATCAAGAAAATAAAGAATCTAATAATCTTAGATGGATGAAACCTACGCGAATCACTTATCCTCGTTTTACTGAATTCAATTATTTTTAACTGGGGGGTGTCACATCCAGACAAATTAAGATTTCATGAAATATTTTAATACAAATTTTATAATCAAGAAAATTAAGAATATTGTATTAGTGACACCTATATAAATCACTCGGAGCCTTTTAAATTGTTTCTATGACTTTTAAATGGGAGGTGTCACATCCAGACAAATCCAGATTTTATCAAATATTTTAATTAAAATTTTCTAATCAAGAGAATTAAGAATTTTGTATGAGTGACACCTAAGTAAATCACTTACACTTTTTTTAACGATTTCTATGACTTTCAACTGGAG
This sequence comes from Andricus quercusramuli, assembly GCA_932178445.1. NCBI lineage: Eukaryota > Metazoa > Arthropoda > Insecta > Hymenoptera > Cynipidae > Andricus > Andricus quercusramuli. The sequence goes on along the minus strand of CAKNXH010000526.1, from coordinate 38,614 downwards.
TTGTCATATCCAGAAAAATTCAGATTTTATCAAATATTTTAATTAAAATTTTCTAATCAAGAGAATTAAGAATCTTGTATGAGTGACACCTGAGTGAAACTCTAAGCCTCGTTTTACTGATTTCAATGATTTTAAACTGGGGAGTTTCACATCCAGACGAATCCAGATGTCATAGAATATTTTGATAAACATTTCTTGATCAGGAAAATTAAGAATCTTGTATGAGTGGCAACTAAGTGAATAACTTAGACCCTTTTTAATGATTTCTATGACTTTGAGCTGGGAGTTGTCACATGCAGAAAAATTAAGATTTTATAGAATATCATAATAAACATTTTTTAATCAAAAAAATTGAGAATCTTGTATGAGCAATACCTAAATGAATGACTTAGAACCGTTTTATTGATGTCTACAAATTTATAGTGGGAGTTGTCACATTCAGAAAATTTGAATATTGCAAAACATTTTGATAAACATATCCGGATAAAGAAAATTGATAATTTTGAATAGGCGACACCTGAGTGACTCACTTAGCCCCGTTTTACTGAAATCAATGACTTTAAAGTAGGAGGTGTCACCTCCAGGCAAATTCGGATTTTCCCGGTTCAATTTCTGTCGGATGTCGTCGGTCGAAAAGCGAAGTAGTGCGTAAGATTTTTCTTCTCAACATGACCTCTAATCATGAAGTGAGATCAGTGCCGAAGCCGGTGTTTTCTGAGGATTGAAGATCCGATGCTTAAATAGAGACTGAAATGCTGGCCCTTACCGTTTAGCAGTCTTGGGTCGATTGTAAGGCTCGAACGGAGCGAAGATCAAGCGACTCTCTACGCAAATTTGTTACTAACTAAGCAGATTATAGGAGTCTTAACGCTCGTTGGAAAATACCGTCGGAAAAATATTCCTGGACCATCCTGGGAAATTATGAAGATTGGAATTCTGAATCCGGGGATTTTTCGACGGAGAGCTAGATTCTCTACTTGGTTGCTTTCCTTCCTCCTTGTGCTTCTTCACCGTTTTTTTTCTCTGTTTTTTTTCTATCTTCTTTTTTTTCACCACGTCTTAGTCGAGCGCTAAGCAGGTACTGGAGCGAGTACCGGCGACCATTTGAATCGGTATCGCACTTAGTACTAAAATCACCAGTGGGACAACAAAGTTTGGTACGGTAACTGTTGCTTTTGTTGCTCTCTTGAATCCTCCGGGGGGATCTTATTTGTGGTTGAAAGAGAAGGGAGACGGACCCGTCACCGCGCTCCGGTGGAAGTGTACGTTCTGCCATTTATTGTCCCTCTTGTGCCAAACGCGGCTCTCCTCGCTCTGCTGAGTATGCGCCACACCTTGTCTGTAAATTAAAAAAACATTAGTTATGAAATATTGGTCCCCTCTACTACATCCATCCCCTCTACCACATCCATCCCCTCTACTACACCCATCCCCTCACCTACGTCCATCCCCTCTACTACACCACCCAACTTACAACTCGCCTCGCCTCCGCTCATCTACTTTCCCCTTCCTTACTTCATTTCCTTACTTCTACCAACCAACTTCATCTCTCGAAAGAAAAGTACGACGTCGGACGCCTCATTTTATCAGTCCCACTCTTCCTAATTTCCCTACCCAACCCCCATCCCCTTCCCCACTTATTCTATTCACCCACTTCCCCTCCCAGGAAAAAAATACGACGGACGGACGCACAGAGGGGCAAAAAAAGTTTCTTTTTGGACAAATTAAGTTAGATCTCACGATTTTTATCGAAGAGCGTTTTAAAGAATGAGAGTTAACTAAATTTTAAAGAAACTTGGGAAAGGGCTTTTTTAAATATATTTTTAATTTAATCTATTTAACAATCTACTTGCTCTTTCGCAATGCTTTTCCTAATCCCCCTTCTTTTATCACTCCTATTTCCCTCCTACCCTGCTCCTCCTATATTCTTTCCACAACCTACATCCCTGTCCCTCGCCTAACTTCCCCTTTCTTCCTTACTTCTACTCTCACCCTTCCCCTACTAAAAGAATGAAAAACGGACAAACTTTCTTTTTTTATTCACCAAACTTCCCTTCCGAAAATACTTTCCCTACTCCCCTTACTCCTTAATCACACCTACTTACCGCAACTCTTCCATCTTGTGCTCCCTCCTCTACTCTCTCCTCCTCCTTCTCCTCCTTCTCTCCTCTCTACTTCTACTTTTCCCACTACCCCCTCGCTTCCCCTTCTGGGAAAAAAGTGCGTTGGACGGAAAATTTTGATCCGGTTTAAGCGTTTCTTTACAAAATTAATTAAATTTCAAAGAAACTTGTGAAAGCTGATTTCTATTATCGATTTTTTACAACCTTCTTCCTCTTCCACATTACTTTCCCTCCTCCTTCTCCTCCTCCTTAAGCACTTCCTCCTACTTCCCGCCTTCGCTATCCTCCTATGTTACCAACCTACCCACACCCTCTCCCATAACTACTCCTCTCCCTAAATCTACTATCCAACTTTCCCTCCCCTCGGTTCCCAATCTGGCAAAGAATACCGCCGGCGGATGCACACTGGGGCAAAAAAAAGTTTATCTGGACGACTTAGTTTAGATCTTACAACTTTGATCGAATTCGAGGCTTTTAAAAAAATTAATGATAACTAAATTTCAAAGAAACTTTTCAGAGCTAATGTTTTCATCTTCTTTTCATTTTTAAGGTTTCGCGGGATGCAGGGGAAATGGTGAAAGGGTTAGCATGGGAAATGAGGAGAGAGAAAGTAGAAGATGTTAGGGGAAATAAGGAGAGTGTCATTTAGAGATGTGAAGCGAAGAAATTTATGATGAGTTGTCGGAAATAAGGGAAGAAGGTGTAGAGGAAATGACAGAAGAGGAAAGTAGGAAGAGGAAAGTAGGGAGAGGAAGTAAGCAAAAGAAAAAGAGGGAATGTAGGGAAAGGGATAGTATGGGAAACGAAGGCTGGGAAAGTGGAAGAAATAAGGGGAAACAGGGAGAGTGTATTTGAGGGAAGTGAAGGGAGGAAAAGTAAAGCAAGTGATGGGAAACGATGGGAGGGTGTGCATGGGAAATGACAGATGAGGAAAGTAGGGCGAGGAAGTAGGTAAAAGGAAGGGTGAGAATGCAGGGAATGCAAGGGGTGGGGAGCAAAACAAGTAAGGGGTACTAATAGTAGTAGGAGGAGAAGTAGAGGAGATAAGTATGTGTAAGGCGAAATGGAAGAAAGGATTAGAAATAAGGGTGAGTAGGGAGAGGAAGTGATGATAGTTGGAGAAGATAAGTAGGAGAAGAAAAGTAGGAGAAGAAGAATGTCAGCTGGGGAAAAGAGGAGAGGAGAAAGTAGAGAAAGGAGAATTAAGAAAGGGAGCTGAAAGGAGAAGTGAGGGAAGGGAAAGTACGGAAATATAGATGATATAGGGAAGGGAATGCATAGGTGGGGAGGGGGCCTAGTTACTTCGAAAATTTTTTTCTTATTCAAGAACAAATTTTTTTTCAAACGATCAATTTGTGTACATTATTTTTAAGGAGTGCCTTTACTAGCTTCATGGTGTGTTACAAAAATATGAGTAGTTCGTAAAAAATTGGATAATTTATTTTAAAAAGATAGTAAAAAAATGTAAGCTTCGTTGTTAATAAAAAAACAATTTTTAATCAGGAACCGGCTTTCGTAAATTTTTTTTTTCAAGTTAACTTTCACTTGAAAAAATGTATAGGGAAGCCATTTTTTTAAAAAACAATCAAGCCTTCTGTAGACTACTGCAATAATTATTTCTTATTTGTTTAAACGTTTTTCCCCAAAAAATTGTTAATTTATAAGAAGTTGGATATTTATTTCACGCGAAACCTTTCCTCATCTCGTCATAAAAATACGATACACACTTCCCTAATTATTCATAGTTTTTGCTTTAAAAAAAATTTCTCGTTTGCATGTAAAATAAGACCGGAGAGAAATAGAAGAAACCTTTTATTATTCCGGTATTATATTTCCTCCTGTATTATTTTTTGCGATAAAAGGATAGAAACGAGCTCGTAATAATATGTGACGAATGAGGCGAGTCACTGTAAAAATAATGAGGAAGCATTTAGTCAAGATGAATTTTTATAATTAGGACTACTATTATTTCTTAATTGAATGTTATTAATTTTAATGAGGGCGAAAAGTTCACACTTTTTAACTATTCGGTTGAAAATCAATCTTTTTTGGGTGTAGATTTAACCGATTTGTTCAAAATTCATCTCTTCTAGTAGAATTCCACTTTTTTAAAATTAAAATTTGTTATTGTTGTTGAAATAACTATTAAATTTTTCGTTGGAGATTAAGTGTTTTGTTAAAAATTAGACTATTTGGTTGAAAATTGTACAATTTTCTAAAAAACTCGTTTATTTCAATTTAATTCAACTTTAACAAAAAATTAAAATATCTTTTTTGGCTGAAAATTTACCTACATGATTGAAATTTGAACTACTTCGAAATTTTTTTTTTTTTTTTTGAAGATTCATCATTTTAATTAAAACTTCATCTCTTTGGTAAATAATTCAACTATTTCTTTCAAAATTGTTCGGTTTTTGTTGACTTTAACTCTTTTTAATTTATTTAAATCTTTCTTGGTTAAAATATCAACTATTAAATTTTTCGTGAAGAATTCTTTTTTTTGTTAGAAATCCATCTCTTTGGTTAAAAGCTAAACTACTTTGTTAAAATTTCATTTTTTTTTATTGAAAATGAGTTTCTTTTGTTGAATTCAACTTTTTTTAATTAAAAATAAAAATGTTTTTTTGGTTGAAATAACAACTATTACATTTCTTGTTGAAGAAAATTGAAAATTTTTTTCTTTTTTTTCAAAATTTATTATTTTAATTAAAAATTCATCTCTTTGGTTGAAAATTAAACGATTTTCTAAAAAAAATCGTTTATTCGAATTAAATTCAACTGTTTTTTTCTACTCAAGATACTTTTTTGCTTGAAATATCAACTATTACATTTCTTGTTAAAAATTAATCTTTCTTGTTCGAAAATTCAACTACTTGGTTGAAAGTTGAACTACTTTGTTAAAAATTATTATAATTTTTTTCTAAGATTTATCGTTTCAATAAAAAATGTATCACTTTGGTTTAAAAATTAAGTATTTTCTTGAAAATTTGTTGCTGTATTTTTTTTTTTAATGAACCTTTCTTATTACAAATTCACATATTTAACTTTTGGTCCAAAATTGATCTTTTAAATTGAAAATTCATCTATTTGGTTTAAATTTTTTTTTATTTTTATTCATTTAAGCAATTGTAACCCAGAGAGAGGGTTATTTCGCTGTGGTTTAAAATTTAACTATTTTGTTGGAAACTCGTTTTCTCGGCTAGAAATTAATTTTTTCAACTAAAAATTTAGTTATTCTATTTTTTATTGAAAATTGATTTTTCTAGTTGAAAATTAAACTATTTAGTGACTTTTTTATTTAGTAACTTTGTTGGAATTTCGTCTCGTTGGGTAGAAAATTTATATTCTTGGTGGAAAATTCACAATTCAGTTGAAATTTGATCAATTTGATTTAACATTTTACTATTTTGTTAGAAATTCCTTTTTTTTTGTAAAAATTAATCTTTTTAACTGAAAATTTAGCTATTTTATTTTTTGTTGAAAATTCATTTTCTAGTTAGAAATTAAACTATTTACTTGAAAAATAATGTATTTTTTTGGATTTTCGAATTTTTAGGCATAAAATGAATATTCTTGGTTGAAAATTTATAATTTCGGTTGAAAATTCAATTACCTGGCTAATATTTAAAATACTGAAATAAAAATTCATTTTTCTGTTTGAAAATTTTAATATTTTGCTGAAAATTATTTTTGCTGCTGTTGATAATTAATCTTTTGAACGACAAATTTAATGATTCTACTTTTGGTTGAAAATTAATCATTTAAGTTAAAAAAAATCAAGTATTTGGTGGAAAATTTATGTATTTTGTTGAAAATTCGTCTTTTTAGATAGAAAATTAATATTTTTGGTGGAAAAGTCACCTCTTTGGTTTAAAAATCGTTGCTTTTTTCGTTTTAATTAAATTTTTTTTTATTTAAAATTGAAATCTTTTTTTTAATATCAACTTTCCGTTGAAAATTCCTATTAATTGGTTGAAAATTAATTTTTGTAAGTGAAAATTTAACTATTCTATTTTTGGTTGATAATTGATATCTCCAGTTGAAATTCAAGATTTGTTTAATAATTTATGTAATATATCATAATTTTTTATTGAAAATTTGACTATTTTGTTGAAATATCGGTTTTATTATATTCAGTTGTTTTTTATTTAAAATAAAATTCCGTTTTCGCTGAAATATCAACTATAACATTTTAAATTAAAAATTTATTTATTTTGAATGAAAATTGAACTAATTTATTAAAGGGTAAATTAATTTATTGAAAATTTATTTTATGGTTTATGATTTATCCTTTTAGTTGAAAATGCACCTTTTTGATATAAAATTGAACTATCTGATTGAAAATTCGTTTTTTGATACAAAAATGATCTTCTTGGTTACAAATATTTAATTTTAAATCAAAAACTCAACAATTCGGTAGAAAATTAAATTAATTGGTTGAAAATTAACTTTTGTTTTGAAAATTAATATTTCGGGTTGAAAGTTCAACTTTTTTGTAAAATATTAATCTTTTTTTATTAAAAATTCAACTACTTCGTTGAAAGTTGAAGAACATTGTTAAAAAACAATTTTCTCAAATTTTATATTCATTACTTAGTTGAAAATTCATTTTTATTGTTGAAAATTTATTGATCTTTTTTGTTGAAATATCAAGTATTATATTTTTTATTAAAAATTTATTTATTTTGAATAAAAATTGAACTACATGATTGACGGGTAAATTAGTTTATAAAAAATTTATCTTTGGATTAGAGGTTTATCGTTTTAGTTGAAAATTCCCCTTTTAATTCAAAATTTAACTATTTTATTGAAAATTCTTTTTTTTTATAGAAAATTAATCTTCTTGGTTACAAATATGTAATTTTGAGTTGAAAATTCAACAATTTGGTAGAAAGTTCAATTAATTGGTTAAAAATTAACTTTTGATTTGAAAGTTAATATTTTTGGTTGAAAGTTCAACTTTTTAAAGAAAATTCATCATTATTGGTTAAAATTTTTTTTTTAATGTTGTATTCTTACAAGTATACGTTTTCAGTCTACACCTTCTCTCTCTCTCTCTCTTCGCGTCTCTCTTTTGTGCGGTGATTCGCAATGGCTCTGAAGACTCTTATCCGATATCCCCACTACTGCCATGTGGCCCCACTACTGCCATGTGTCCCCACTACTGCCATGTGGCCCCACTATCACACCGTTTTTTTTTAATATTGAACAATTTCTAATGAAATTATTTATTAAATTAAATGAATAATTGAAATACTCACTTGTCCATATACTGGGTAAGTCTGACATAAGCGATGCAGGCAGCATCTTCGCCAAGGAGATGAACATGGGGATTTAGGATCGTCGTATTCACGGCCTTGCAGTTCTTCCCTAATACTGCTTGGATTTAATAAAAAAAAAACACGTTATTTTTTTTTATTTATTTAACCTAAATTATTATTATTTTTTTAAAGCGAGTTTCATATAGCGTAAGAAAATGGAGAATAAAAAAATAATACATAGAAGAAAGCAAATAATAAAGTGGAAAGAAGCCACAATGCTGAAATTTGAAGAGGGCCAAAAAAAAGCTAGAAGAATAATGGAAAAAAGTTAGATATGTGCAAAAAATTTATTGAAAAAATTCATAGTTTATAAAAAAATAAGTAGCAGTTTTAGTTAATGCTGGCCTCACAGATCCTATGGGATAAAATATAGGGACCAAAAGGTACTTTTTTCGCGCTCATAGGATAACAAATTCAGGATAAATGCATAAGACTTCAAAAAAATTCAAAAGAATTCAAATTAATTGGAAAAAATTCAAATGAATTGAAAAAAATTTTAAAAATCAAAAAAATTCCTTTGAGAAGAATTCAATGGAATTCATAAAAACTCAAGGGGAATTAAAAACATCAAATGAATGAAAAACAATTTGAAAATATAAAAAACTTTATTGAATTTAGCAACTTTGAAATGAACATAGGAAAATTGAAGGTAATTCAAAAAAGTTTGATAAAATTTCAAAAAATACAATGAATTCCAAAAAATAATTTCAAATCCTTTTAAATCTTTGAAACCCTACTAATTTCTAACCAAAAAGTGACTAATAACTAGAAAAAAATTCAAAAGAATTCAAGAGGATTGAAAAAAAATTTTTATCGAAAAAATTCTATTGATTTCAGTAAAATTTGAGTGAATTTAGAGGAATTTAAGAGAAATTTTGAAACGATTCAAAAAGAATTAAAACTTATGAAGATATTTTCAAAATTGTGTAAGGTTTCAAGAAAATGAAAAAAAAATCGTTAGGTTTCCAAGAAAAATTGAAATTATTTTTTATTTTGAGAAATTAATTTGAAGAGAATGTTTGAAAGATTTCAAAAGATTTTTTAAGATTTCTAACATTGTAGAAGAATCCGAAAGATTTCAGGCATTTTTTTCAATTTTGCAGAATTTAAAAGAAATTCAGAAAAAAATGGAATAATTTTAAAAGATTAGAAGGTTTGAAAATTCTGAAAAGATTAAAAAAATAATAATTTTCTTAAGATTTTTACAGACATTTTAAATAATATTTTATTTCGAAAGATAAACTTTCAAGAAAAAATTGAAAAAAATTTCAAAACATTTCAAACGATATCCTGAAATTTCGAAAAATAGTGTAAAATATTTCGAAGCAAAATGTTTCAATTTGGTAAGATTAAACAATAAAAAAAAATCAAGTAAATTTAAGAAATACTTATAAGATTTGAAGAGATTGAAAAAGAATTTTAAAATTTTAAATATTTTACAAAATGTAGATTAATAAAGATTTCAGACAAAAACTTATGAAGATTTAAAAGAATTTTGAAAGATTTCAAGGGAATAACATTATCTGAAAATTTGGATGATTTTTAGGAAATTTTTAGAAATTTTTTAATGATTTGTGACAATTTTAAGAAAAATTAGAGCCAGATAAAAATATTTTAAGGAATATAGGAGGTTTTGAATCGATTGAAAATATTTCAAAACTTGGAAATATTTCCAAAAATTTATCAGATAGTTTTTGATTTCTTCAAAACTTCAAAAAGTCCTTAATGTCTTTTAAAAAGACTCGAATTTTTCCTAATATTTTGTAAGATCCTCTAAAATAAAAAAATGTTTTTAAAATCTTCTAAATTTTTTTTCACACATCTGAAATATTCAAAAAAAAAATTTTAATTTTCTCAAGAATCTTATAAAAATTATATTTATAGAAATTTAAAAAGAAACTGATAATACTTATTTTCTTGTCAGTAATTTCAATATTTGTATGACTAAAAAAAATTCTCCGAAGTCTCTAAATGCTCTGAGATATCTAAAAATCTCTGAAATCCTGGATTTCCTCAAATATCCAGAATTTCCAAAATTTATTAAATTTTTTGGAATTCGTTAAATTTTCTGAACTATTCTAATTCTCTCATTTTTTTCTTTGAAATCATTTAATAAATTCATTGAATTCTCTGAATTATTCGAATTCTTTTAATTCTTTGAATTCTCTGGATGAGGTGAATTTTCGGAATTCTCTAAATTCGTTGGATTCCCTGAATTCGCTGAATTCCCTGAATTCGTTGAATTCCCTGAAATTGTTGAATTCCCTGAATTCGCTGAATTCCCTGATTTCGTAGAATTCCCTGAATTCGTTGAATTCCCTGAATTCGTTGAATTCGTTGAATTCCCTGAATTCATTGAATTCCCTGAATTCGTTGAATTCGTTGAATTCCCTGAATTCATTGAATTCCCTGAATTCGTTGATTTCCCTGAATTCGTTGAATTCCCTGAATT
>CAKNXH010000526.1:0-28708 GCA_932178445.1 Andricus quercusramuli | reverse complement strand
TGATTTCCCTGAATTCGTTGAATTCCCTGAATTTGTTAAATTCCCTGCATTCGTTGAATTCCCTGAATTCGTTGAATTCCCTGAATTCGTTGAATTCGTTAAATTTTCTGAATAATTCTAATTCTCTAATTTTTTTCTTTGAAATCATTCGATAAATTCATTGAATTCTCTGAATTATTTGAATTCTCTTAATTCTTTGAATTTTCTGGATTGGGTGAATCTTCGGAATTCTCTAAATTCGTTGGATTCCCTGAATTCGCTGAATTCCCTGAATTCGTTGAATTCCCTGAATTCGCTGAATTCCCTGATTTTGCTGAATTCCCTGAATTCGCTGAGTTCCCCGAATTCGTTGAATTCCCTGAATTCGTTGAATTTCCTGAATTCCCTGAATTCGTTGATTTCCCTGAATTCGTTGAATTCCCTGAATTCGTTGAATTCGTTGAATTTCCTGAATTCCCTGAATTCGTTGAATTCCCTGAATTCGTTGAATTCCCTGAATTCGTTGAATTCGTTGAATTCGTTGAATTCGTTGAATTCGTTGAATTCCCTGAATTCGTTGAATTCGTTGAATTCCCTGAATTCGTTGAATTCGTTGAATTCCCTGAATTCGTTGAATTCCCTGAATTCGTTGAATTTCCTGAATTCCCTGAATTCGTTTAATTCCCTGAATTCGTTAACATATCTGAAATTTCTGGAATTCTATTCTGAAAAAATCTCTGAATTCCTAGTAGTTTCGCAATTCCCTCAATTCTCTGAATTCCTTAAATATTCAGAATTCCTCAAATTCCTTGAATTCTCTTAACTGCCTGAAATTCTTCAGTTTCTTGAATTCTCTAAATTTCTTGAATTCTTTTGATTTCTTGAATTCCTTGAATTTCTCTGAATCTCCTGAATTCATAGAATATTCTAAATTTCCCGAATTCCTAATTATTTCTTAACTCCTTGAATTCTCTAAATTTCTTAAAATTTTCGTATATTCTGAATTTCTTCAATTTTTGAAATATTCTGAAATCCTGAAATTCTTCAATTTCCTTAAATTTTGGAAATTATCGAATTCCCTGAATTCCTTATGATTTCTAAGTTCCCTGAAATTCTTGTATAATTATTCTCAATTGCCTGATTTCTTTGAATATTCTGAATTCCAGAAATTCTTCGAATTCCTGAAAATACTTGATTTTTCTGAACTTCCTGAATTTCTTGCGTTTCCTGAATTCCCGGAATTTTTTTAATTACTTAAATTCCCTGAATTCATTGAATTCCATGAATATCTTAAAATCTCTGAAATTCTCTGAAATCCTTGAATTCCCAGAATATCCTGAATTCCCTGAATTCCTGATAATTTCCAAATTCCTCAAATACTCTATTAATCCCGAATTCCTAGAATATTCTGAATATCTTAAATATTCGAAATTCTCTGAATTGTCTGAATTCTTGAAAATCTCAGAATTCTTTACTTTTCTGAAATCATCAAATATTTCGAATTCCTGAAATTCCTTGAATTTTCTGATTCTCCTAAACTTCAGAAATTCCTTGCATTCGCTAAATATTCTTCCTTGATTGAATTCAGAGATTTTACAGAATTCTCTGATATCCCTGGATTTTTTTTAGTTCCCCTGAATTATTTGTATTATTTTGAATTCCTTGGAATTCTCAGAATTAAGGAAATTTCACAAATTCTAGGAATTCAGATGCTTTAGGGAATTTCAAGAATTCTGAGAATTCAGACAATTCCAGGGAATTCCAAGAACTTGAAAAAAAAAATTCAGTGAATTCGGCGGAATTCACAAGATTTCAGGCAAGTTAAAAGAATTCCGAAGGATTTGAAAGATCTTAAAAGAATTCCAACCAATTAAAAAAAAATCATTGAATTTAAAGAATCGCAAAGAATTTTTTCAAAAAATTTAAAAATTGATATATTTTTTTGGATAATTAATCTTTGTTGAACTGATGTATGTCACAAGAAATATTTTGTATTGAAAATCTAAGCAAATTTTTATTAAATTGAAATTTATCTCAATGAGGCCATTTGAATGCAAAGGAGTTTACAGCTTATTTACATGGTGCAATTTTGAAAAAAGCCGGGATTGCGGAGGATTGCAAAAAATAAAATAAGCTGAGCGTGAGGATTTTCCGAACGCGTTAAAAGTGTATGCAAATGAGATATAATTACCATTATCAAAGTAAAACTTGTGAAATTCCATTCCCTCGACTAAATTACCTAGAGCCTCAGGCTCGAATGCAGTCAGATGAGGATCACAGATTTTTCTAAAGATCAAAAAACATATTATATTTTAACAAAATTGAAGTTTTTAAAGCTAAATGTAAATATTCAAATTTGAATTTCGCGCCGCACTGAATCAAAAGTCGTACCGTTCCAGAGGTTATGTTACTGAATAGTGACGTCATGATTTGACATCTCAATGGCGCGAAATTTAAATTTCAAGATTGCGTGCAGTAGTTTATGAGGCAAATATAAACAGAATATTCTTTAACACTATTTTAATACATAATAGTTTATGCAATCATGGTAATTTTTTGCATCAAATTATTAACTAAGGTGAGGTAAAAATAATAAATTGGATCAATTCGTAAGAGTTGAGCAAAAAATGTACGGATGACATTCGAAAAAAGTTTTTAACAAAATTTGAAGTCGGGTTATCTTCTGTTCCGTGTTTGGACTTGAACAATCAAATTTTCAAAAATTGAAAAAATGTCTATTAGTTACAATATTATGGCTTATTTTTTTGTATCAAGTTTTCTGCAAAAAGAATTTTTACCATTTTTCGTTTTCGTAAGGAAATCCTTACCAAGAATAATTTCTTATTTTTAAAGATTTATCTGGAGATCAAAAAACAAATTAAATTTTAATAAAGCTAGTAATTATAATAATAATAAATTAATACAAAATATTATTTATCACGTTTGAAGCAAAAAAAAAATCTTCCGATTTGAATTTCGCGCCACATTGAAATACGAATCGAGACGTTTTAAAAGTTATGTTACTGAATAGTGACGTCATTATTTAAAATTTTAATGGCGCGAAATTTAAATTTCGAGATTGTACAGTAAAACTTTTTCTTCAGTAATAATTTACAGTCTATTAAGAACCGAATATTTAATTCCAAATTTGATAATAGTTTTTCAGTTTTCATAATAATAATATGCATTTGATAGAAAATATTACTCATAACTTTTAAAAGAATAAAAACCATTTCAACTTAAATTTCACGCCACATTGACATAAGAATCGAGAAGTTAGAGAGAGGTTATTTTACTGAATAGTGACGTCATGATTTAAAATTTCAATGGCGCGAAATTCAAACTTCGAGATTTTGAATTATGAACCCCTCCGCACAAGGAATTTATTCAAGCAGATTTTTCTTGAGCAATTTCATCTAAACAAAGATTTTTCTGGAAATAAAAAAACACATTGCTAAATAAACCATTTTTTGCCTTCAGTACAGTAACATTTTTCCTGCGGTGACAATTTTTATTCTACCAAGAACCAAATAATTAGTTCCAAAATTGATAATAACTTTTAAAGCAAAAAAAAAAAATGCTATTTGAATTTCGCGCCACATTGACATACGAATCAAGACGTATTAGCGGTTATGTGACTGAATAGTGACGTCACGATTTCAGATCTTAATGGCGCGAAATTCAAATTTCGAGCCTTAGAATTATTAAAACCTCGTCACTAACAATTACTTTTTACATTTATTGATAGAAATTTGTTGCAAATTTCTCAAAAAATTTGTCTTAAACATTATTTTTTAAAAAATGTTTTCTTTTAGTGGATCAGCATGAATTAAAATTTTTTTTGACTTACGTGTACGCCTCGAAGTCACCAGTGTTGATGCTCTCGATCAGTTGTTCGGTCATCTTGATGATTTCTTGACGACGAGCTGTAATTGTCAATACATCAGAGTCAGTAAAAAGTTCAAATTGATCAGATGGCTCGTCGGGTTCTTTTCGAAACATCGTACAGCACAACAGCCACATGCACGAATCTTTAACACCTACGTCCTAATCGAGCGTGTCGATGAAATTAAAAAAAAAATGTTTGAAACCTTTCACTCAAAATTAAAAAAAAATTGACCGAATTTCTACTTTCTCTTTAAATTTTTTTTTTTTTAATTTCTTCTCTTCACTGAAAAAATATTTCGCTGAAAAATCAAAGTGGTAAATCTCAACAAAATATTTCCTCTTTATTTTTATCTTTAAAGGTCGTTTTTCACTTTTTGAAAAAATGTATCGATTTTTCTTTTTGAATAATAGATCGTGAATCAATCCTTGAGCTTAAAAAACTCATCGACAGAAAACTCAAGATTAGAGGAACTGACGGGTCTGTCGTGAAAAGTTCAATTATTTTTAGACCCTTCGGCGTTAATCTAGAAAATAGAGAACGCCCCCTAGTTGTCGAAATAGATTTTTCCTAGACTCATAAATTAAATACAAACACAGTATTCTTCTTACTATTTTTAAACAATTTTTATTTTTTAATATTTTTGTTTGCAACTAATATTTTCAAAAAAGAGGTCAAATAAAATTTTTAATCAGAAGAGAGCGCGCTTCATTTCTAACTGTAGTTCTAATTGACACGACTCTAATTTTTTTTTATTACAAACTAAAATAATTATTTATTTTAATTAATTGCTTCAATTAATCACTTTGATTAATTAATTTTTCAAATTAATTCACGATCTATTGATGAAATTTTTTTTTATCGCCTCGACTTCCGGTCAATTTTTTTAAATAAATAAATATCCTCTCATTACATGAACAGTCATCCACTTCATATTCATTGTGCCCAAAATAATAATTTTTGACACTATCAACTGATATCAGTCCATCACTGGCGCGAATTACCACTTAGTAACTTTTATACTAAAATTATTAATAAAAAAATATAAAATAGTCGAAATGGAAACGTGAATAGTGTGACCACCACCATTACTATCACCACAGTCGATTCTCTTCGACCACAATAATTTTTCTCCTTTGTGCATTTAATGTTCGTTTGCTTGTTTTTTTTCTTGACGCTGATTGGCTGGAGATAAGCGCAACAACCGACGTTATCAGAACCGGTCGTTACTCGTTGACAGCTACTGGTCAAATTGACCCGAATTCTATTTACCGTTTGTCGTACGAAATCATAAGGTCAGTTCCTATTTTAATTAAATAATTTAATTACTTAATTAAAATTTAAAAAAAAAATAAAAATTTTAAAAAAAAGTTTAAAATTTAAAATTTAACTATTTTTTTCATTCGTCAGGTCACGAGGAGATTATCAAAGTTGGGATTTTTTCTAAATGTTATTTTCATACTGAGAGTCCATTGGGTGACTATTAATTTGGCGAAATATTTCTGCCAATGGCAAGCGGTTTTCGAAAAAATCTACTTTTTATAAAATTTTTCTTTGTGAATTAACATGTTTAATTATTAAATTTTTCAGTCGAATTATGTGAATATAACATTTTTAATACATTTTTTAAAATAAAAATTGAATTTTTTCTTGGCTTTCGAAATAAATGAAAATTGTGGAAAATTGAGAATTTAATTTTCAACAGTTGAAAATTCATTCAAATTTTTTTAAATTCTCAACAGTTGAAAATTCCATCTTCTTCGATTTTAAATACTAAAAATTCAACTGCTAGAAACAAAAATACAAAAGGGTAAAGAAAATTAAAAATTTAAAAGCTGAAAATTCAATTTTCAATTTTTCGTCGATTTTTAAAGTTAAAAATTCAATTTTCTTCATTTTCAACAGCGGAAAATTCACATTCCGAATTTCTTCAATTTTTAACAGCTTAAAATTCAATTTCCACTTTTCAACAATTTTCAACAATGAAAAAATAAATTTTTGAATTTTATTTATTTTTCAACAGTCGGAAATTGAATTTTCAATTTTCTTCCATTTAAAGCATTTTGGAATTCAATTTTTTATTTTCATTAATTTTCAAAAGTTGAGAATAAATTTATAAATTTTATTTATTCTTTAACAGTTGAAAACTCACTGTTCTTAATTGTTTTGAACTTGAAGAGTTACATTTTTGAAATTTTTAACATTTCGTAATTGAAAAAACTTAAAAATTGAAGAAAATTGAAAACTAAGGTAATTGAAAATTGAATTTTCAACAGCGTGAAATTCAAATTTGAATCTTCATTTTTGGATAGTTGAAAATTGAATTTTCAATTTTCTTCCATTTAAAGCATTGTGGAATTCAATTTTTTATTTTCATCGATTTTCAAAAGTTGAAAAAAAATTTATAAATTTTATTCATTCTTTAACAGTTGAATATTCTCTGTTCCCTAATTTTTTTGAACTTAAAACGGTTACATTTTTAAAATTTTTGACATTTCGTAATTGAAAAAACTTGAAAATTGAAGAAAATTAAGAATTATTAACGTAATTGAAAAATGAATTTTTCAACAGCGTAAAATTCAATTTTAAATCTTCATTTTTCAACAGATGAAAATTAAAATTTCAATTTTCTTCAATTTTTAACAGTCTAAAATTCAATTTTTAATTTTCATCAATTTTCAACAGTTAAAAATAAATTTTTCGATTTTATTTATTCTTCAACAGTTGAAAATTCACATTTCCTTAATTTTCAACAATTGAATCTTCAACTTCAAAAAACTAAATTAACAATTTTCCTAAAATTCGAACAGTTAAATTTATTGAATTCGTAACATTTCATAATGAAAAAACTTGAAAATTGAACAAAATTAAAGAAAATTTAATTTTTCAAAAGTGTAAAATGAAATTTTCAATTTTGTTCATTTTTCAACAGTTGAAAATTCAATTTTAAATTTTCTTCAATTTTCAACAATGAAGAATAAATTTTTCGATTTTACTTCAACTTTTGAAAACTGAACTGTTGGAAATTTAATTATCAATTTTCTTTAACTTTAAACATTTAACTTTTATTTAATTTTCAACATTTCATAATTGAAAAAACTCGAAAATTGAAAAAAATTACAAATTTTCAGTTTTATTCATCATTCAACAGTTGAAAATTCAATTTTTTTCTATTTTCAATTGCTTATAGCCCATTTTTTGAAAATTCAACAATTGAAAATTAAAGAAAATCGCAAAATAAATTTTTTAACAGTTGATTGTTTAGCACTTGATAATTCAATTTTCATCAGGTAAAAATCCAATTTTCTTCAATTTTAAATTTTCCTTAATTTTAAACAGCTTATAATTAGATAAAATTTAAAATTAAAAAAAAAGAATTGAATTTTCTTTAACTTTCAATAGTTGGAAATTCAATTTTAATTTTTCTTCAACTCTTACCAGTTTAAAATTAAATTTCCAACTGTTGAAAATTATACTGTAGAAAATGCAATTACTAATTTTCTGACACAATCAACATTTATATTTTTCTAAATTTTTAAAAGTTTATAATTGAATAAAAATAATTAAAAAACTAGAAAACTGAAGAAAATTCAAACTAATTTTCTTCAATTTCAAAATCAATCCATAAAGAAAATTTTTTAAAAAGTATTTTTTTTTCGAAAACGAGTCAACATTGATAAATAATTTGACAACTTGATAGTCATCTAATGGGCTCTCAGCAGGGGATTTATGGATTTAAAAATAAATCCCAATCTTGATCATCTTGTCAGTATAAATTTTCTTTTGTTTTTGTCTCACTTATTTTGGTCAATCTCTAAGCTGAAATTATATTTAAAAAAAAATAAAAAATTAAGATATCGATTTTTATTTGAACCTGAATATTGGAAAATTTATAATATTTATAATAAACTGTTTTACAAATAAGGGGCTACTGAATACCGAATAATTTATTTATAATTTATTTTATAATTAAAAACTTATCTAACGGTGCCAAAAATATCAAATTTTCAAATTAAATATTTCATGAAATAATTTTTTTATAATTTCAGTAGCCCCTGTGCTATTTTCGAGAAAAAAAACCTTGTATATTTAAAAATGTCAAAAAAATTCCGTCAATCGTCAAAAACAGGTGGTCAAGCTTTGTCTTTTTTTTTCTTAATTTATAAAATAAGTTTTATTCCTGGTTTTTTTTTTTTTTTTTTTTTTTTTTTTTTTTTAAATGACACATTTACCTGAGCTCTGCGAATTCGTTGAAAGCTGACTGCAGGTCTTGATAGGACAGACGATTCTTATGTCTACAAGCATATTACCCTTCTTAATTAAACCCGAAATTATAATTTTATTTTAAAATTTTGCAACACTCGAAAAAGCTGTGCTGATCGTCACGAGGATCACGATTTTAGAAAATAATTTTTTTCTTAAAGAGAGAATTACTGCCCGATTTTTTAATTTAAAAATAAAAAAAAATATTTTACAAAAATTATTACATTTTCAAAAGTTTTTGAAGTTCCTTTTTTTTTAAATTATAGATCGTTATCCTCGTGGATCTCTGTGCTGAATAATATTGCTGACGATTGACCATCTTCTCTTTTTAATTCCTCCTTCGCATTTATTATTCATAAAAAAAAATTCTTCGTGAATTTTTCATTTTTGCAAGATTATAAAATTTCAAAAAAAATTCGAGTAAACCTGAGAGATATTAAAAAAAAATAATGATTTTACACTTATGAAGATTTCCAAATTTAATTAACAAATTCTAGATTTTTGAAGATTTCGAAAAAAATGCGAAGCATACGAAAAATGTTGAAAGATTTCAAGAAAATTAACCAATTTTCTGAAGATTGCTCGACAAAGTTCAACTGACTGTTTATTTAAAAAAAATTAATTTCAAGAAGACACTAGAAAATATTTTCAAAAATTTTCAAAAAAAAGCAAAATTTTTCAATTTTGCAATATTACAAAGTTAAAAAAAGTTCAGTAAGCGTCAAAGATATTAAGAACTTTTAAACAGATTCAAAATTAATTCTACATATGAGAATATTTTAAAAAATTCGAGAAAATGATTTTTTGCAGATTTCAAAAAAAAATTTCGAAGTATTTTAAGCATTTTGAAAGGTTTAAAAAAAAATCATTAAAATTCCTGAAAAAATTAAAAACTATTTTTGAAAAGATTTTAAAAAATATCAGAAGATATCCAAAATTTCCAAAAAAGAATTCAGAAGATTTTAAAGCAATTTTTTTCAATTTTGCAAGATTAGAAAGTTTTACAATAATTTCAAGTATTCTCAACAGATTTTTAGAAGTTTTAAAAAATATTTAGAAATAATTGTACACTTACAAAGATTCAAAAAATTTAAAAAAGGGTTCAGATTTTTAGAAATTAAAAAAAAAATTTGAAAACTTTCGAAAATTTTGAAAGGTTTCAAGAAAAAAATGTTAAGATTTCTAGAAAATTTTTTATGAATTTTTCAATTGAAAAAAAAATGAGTTTGAAGAGAATATTTAAAAAGATTTTTAAACATTTGAAGAGAGTTCCAAAATTGTCAAACTAAATAAAATATTTAAGTAAATTAAAAAAAAAATTTAAGTAAAATATTTTAAAGCAAAATTTTTCAATTTTGCAAGATTACAAAATTGTATGCAAATTTGGATTTTAAAAAGATTCTGAAATGATTTCACACTCACAAAAATTTCAAGAATGTTTAATGGAAAGAAGATTTTTCAAGAGTAAATAAAATCGAAACATTTTAAGAATTTTTAAAAATTTCAAGAAAAAAATTCTCAAGATTCCTGGAAAAAATTATTTATGTTTTGTTGCTTATGATGTTCATTTTGAGAAAATAATTAGAAAGATTTCAAAACATATCAAAAGATTTCCAAAATTGTAAAAAAATAGGAAAAAATTTGGAAGCAAAATTTTGAAATTTTTCAAGATTACAAAGTTTTATAAATTTTAATCTCGAAAATATTTTTAAAAATTTAAACCAAAAGTAGATTTTTGAAAATTTCGACAAAGAAATTTAGAGGCTAATTAAGAATTTTAAAAGGTTTTCAGAAAATAAAAAACTTTTTTTAAGAATCTTAGGAAATTTTTTAATGGTTTATTATTTCAAAAAATTAATTTTTAAACCAAATTTAAAAAAAATTTTAGAATATTTCCAAAAATCTCGAAAAAAAATTTGGAAGATACTGAAGCTTTTTTGGATGAATTGAACTCTTTTTTATTCAAAATTTAAATATAAAGTAATTGAAATAATTAATAATAATAATAAAACTTGAAATAATTTGTTAAGAATTCACCTTCTTAATTGAAGATTCATCATTTTATTTGAAAATTAATCTCTGTTTGAAAATGTTACTATTTTGTTGAAAATTCATCTAATTTGTTAAAGATTCATTTTTTTGGCAGAAAATTAATATTTTCGGTTGAAAATTTATTTGTTTGGTTGACGATACAAATATTTTGTTGAAAAGTTGTCTTTTTTGGATAAATTCAAATGTTTCTGAATAAAAAAAAATTTTTAACTAAAATATCAACTATTACATTTATCATAAAATTTTTTTTTTAGAAAATTCAACTACTCGGCTAAAAGTTAAAAAAGCAACTTTTTGGAAATAAGTTGTTTTTTTTGACGATTCAACTATTTTGTTAAAATTTCGATTTGCCATATCTGAAGTCTTCAAAAATATTTTTGCATTTTCTCGGGCATCTTAGAAAAATTATATATATTTAACCTTAAAAACAAATAAAAAATTAATAGTAATTCTAAATTTTTTTTTGTATGAAAAATTGTTTTTTTTTTCTCCAATTAAACATTAATTATATCCACTCTGGTTAGTGGTATTTGTTTATAAAATTATGATAATTTCAGGAGTGAAATATGTAATTTTATAAATAAATTAAACCGGATTTTCGATTTCAGGACCATATCACGAAGGGACCAAAAATCTTGATAAATTTTACATTCGTCCAGGGTCTTAATCTAGATTTTGATTTCCCCGCAGAGCGAAAAGCGAGCGTTTCCAAATTACAAGATAGAATAATTATTTGTGTTTGAGAAGTAAATTAACTACTCTGAAACTAATTTCTAAATAATAATTTAATTTTTCAAATAAATAAAAATTAATAATGTTTAAAAAATAATAATATTTATATTATTATCGACTTAAAAATCTACGCGACTAGCTTTGAAGTTTCTACAAAGCCTTCAATATGGGACGACTGGAAAATCCCGAAAAATAAAATTCCCAAATTGGAAAATTACCGAATAATAAAAATTCCCGATAGATTCAGATTCAGACATTTTTTTATAATTATTATTTATTGATCAAAAATGTAATAATCATTTGTATAAAAAAATTATTTTCAATGTTTAATGCTCCTGAAATTATTGTTCGAATTTAAAATAACAATGATTGAAATAATTTTCGATACAGAAATATATTTTTTCAATTATTATTATTTTACGTCTGAAAAATAATTTTAGAAACTTCAAACATTGAAAATAATTTTTTCTCTTACAAATATTTTAATATTCTATTTTCAATAAATAAATAATATTTATGAAAAAAAAGGTCCACTTGTTTGAAATCGGGAATTTTCTAGTTCGGATATTTTATAATTTGGCCATTTTCTGTCGGGAAATTTATTATTCGGGAATTTTCCAATTTGGGAATTTTACACCATCGGAAATTTTATTTTTTGGAATTTTTCAATCATCCTTTAAATATTACTAATATGAGAAGATTGTTACCTAAATTTCACCACAATTAAAAACGAAAAACAAGTGTCTTTTGTTTTTTAATCGCACAAAATTATGATTGAATTTGGCCTGAAAAAAAAATTTGAAAGATTTTTTGTGTTGAGATTCGTGTTCGGTTTGTGCCGTTGAATACTTCTCGTGGATTTCTATTTCGCACATACACAAATATTTTTCTAGAATAAACCAAAAATAAATAACTAAAAATAATAATTAATTTTTTCTGAAAAAAAATCTCCTTTTGATCCACTGGGAATCGAACCACGGAAATTCAGATCTCCGGTCAGATGCTTTCCCATTAAGCTACTAGATAGATCGAGAAAAGAAACCTTTTTATATTGATTAATTATTTCTAAAAAAATCTCCTTTCGTTTATTCTCCCTATCCCTCTAGTAGCTTAATGGGAAAAAACCTGACCGGAAATAATAAATAAATTTATTATTTTAAAAATAATAAATAAATAGGGAACAGTTTTTTTTATAATATGAAAGAAATTTAAAAGGGCTATGAAAAAATAGGATAAAAATAAATTTCAAAGTGAAAAAAATAAGTAAAAAAATTGTTTTTGTTTAAAAGTATTTGTGCTTGATTGGGTTTAAATGAAAAACCTGATTGTAAAAAAAATTTAATTTCTTGATATGTGTTACAAACAATTTTTTTTATCTAGTATTGGGTAAAGCATCTAAGTAAATTGTATTTTTTTGTGAAACTCAACCCTTTACAGTTTTCTTTATTTTTAATATACAAATTATATTTTTTGTATGTAGTTGTATGATGTATGTCTGCAAAGTTCCCTTGGGATTATCGAAGTAAAACTTAAAATTATCAATTTATTCGAAAAATTTTTATTTTTTCGGTTTTCTAAAACTTTAAAAGTAATAAACAATGTTAAATGTATTAAAAAAAAAATTTATCAAATATTTCAATGTACATAAAAAGTTACTAAAGTAGTAACAATAAATTGATCGATTAGAATAATTATCTCAATCTTGGTAGTAGTTTTCAGCTCATATGTTTGGCGTAAACAAAACTAGTATTAATAATAAATTAGTGAGATTTCTAGTAATACTAGTAGCAGATAAATCAGCCTGAACCATTCCCAATTAGGATGCATAATATTGCGCAATATACTGCGCAATATTATGCATTACGCTACGGCCCTTTCAAGGCGAAAGATGGCTAGTGGGTAATTAGGGTAACAGTTAGTGAGGTCGGGCAAAAAGGTAAAGAGGTTTAGCAAAGTCAATCAAGAAGTTAGGACCGTAGCTATCCTATGATCGCAGTTATCCTACTGATTGTAAGTAGTAATCCTTTTCCTATATGTAGTCCTCATATTCCAAAAACTCCTAGTAACCCTAGTTATCCTATTAGTATTCCTAGTGATATTCCTAGTAGTGTAATTTCTACTGCCAGTAGTTCAAGTAGCAATCTTAGCAGTATAATATCTACTAACAGCTGTCCTAGTATTTACTAGTAGTTTCACTATTACTGCTCGTAGGACTTGAACGGAACTCTCTTGTACAAACATAATGCTGAAAACTACTATTAAAACCCAGCAATTCGTCCTATTGATTTGAAAACCAATTAAAAGCAATTGATTACCGTAAACTGGGGCTAAGCGGCTTATGTGGGGTAAAGCGGCACATTCTTGATTCTGCATTTCTGAATGCGATATTTGCTCCTTCGAGGTCAAAATGATATAGGCTTCTAACTAGCAATTGTTAGTCTCAAATACAGAATTAGGAGTGCGCCGCTTTACCCCACACATGCGCCACTTAGCCCCAGCTTACGGTATTGATTGTCTCACATCCTTCCATTAAATTGAGATTCCAATCGCTCTGTTTTGTTTGTGGTTGTAGAAAATTTTGTAATGAATTTACGGAATGTAAATTAATCGAAGGGGCAAAGTGGGTCACTGATGCATTATGGGATAATCGATAAGGGAACCTTGCATTCCAATGATGTCGGTTCGCATCTACAAAGAGACAAACGCGCTTATGATAAACTACATTGCCTAAGCTTCAAGCAAGCACCTTCGTTCTTTGAGCCTGCTTTGGAAGTTCCATCTTTACCCCTATCACCTTCACCATTATCATCTCCACCACCATCCTTACCGTCTTCTCCTTCATAATGATCTCTCCTCAGCTGAATTGAGTCTTCTGCACCCGGAAGTGGACCATCGGGATCTGATGATACATGCAACGTGCAAGCGGATGTCGATATACACAAAAAGCATGCAGAAACACAGATAAGATAGTAAAAATTTTAGGAATTTGTTTATAATTAGTCGTATTATGAGGATAAAATTAATTATGTTAGGAGAAAAATTTTAAGGAATGAGGAATTTTCCGATAGAAAGTATCGACCTGTCCAAATGACAAGGGCTCACAGAGGGCGCTGATGCGCCATACCGTTCGAGGGGGTAAAGCGGGACATTTTTAAGGGGTTTCAAAGTATATTGCTGAAAGGACTTGAAATTAGATATCTCTTCCTCTTTCATATTCTGAAGTTAGAACATTTGAATAGTTCAATAGTTCAAAGTGTCCGTCTTTACCCCTTTAGTGTGGGGATAAGTCATCCACTTTCAATGAGAAGGGAAAATATAAAATAATAGCCTGTTATTTTATAGTAGACTTAACAAATATGGTAAGTAAGAACACAAGAATTCAAAAGAAATCGAAGGAACTGAAAAGAATTAAAAGGAATTCGAAAGAATTCACTGGAATTCAAAAGAATTCACAGGGATTCAAACGAATGCAATAAGTTCGAAATAATATGAAGGAATTCAAAAGGATGCAAGAGAATTACAAAAAGCTTCAAAGTGACTCAAAAGAATTCGAAAGAATTTAAGAAAAGTCAGAAATAGATGTAGACCATGGTCATGTTGAGTCATTCAAAGTTCACATTACTATACAGTGACGTCACGACTATGATGTTTGGCAGATTGCTTGACCAAATGCATGCCCAAACAGTCGCCTCCGAACATTTGCGGAGTAAATATAGCGCGAGAAGTAAACCCTTTTTGTAGGTTTTCGTCACGCTCCCAAAATGAACTGCAAGCTCGAGCAGCGCCAGTCAAAAACCGCTGATCTGCTTATTGCATCCTTTCCGTACGCCTGCCTAATCATGGCTTCTTGTGCGATATTTACTCTATTGCTCCGTCTGCGGTATGGAAAGTTAGTCCTACTACTCTTTGAGAGCCTGACGGGATCCTACAAAAAGGGTTTACTTTTTGCGCGATATTTACTCCGCAAATTCTCAGAGGCGACTATTGGATCATGCATTTGGCTCCTGACATCCCCCGTCACCCATCCGTAAATCCCTCTATTGCTCCGTCTAGGCTATAGAAAGCTAGTCCTATTACTTATGGAACTTTGAGAGTGTGGGAGAAATCTACAAAAAGGGTTCACTTCTCGCGCAATATTTACTCCGCAAATGCTCGGATTCGAATGTTCGAGCATGCATTGGGTTCCTGACATCCCCCACCACCCATCCGTTTACTTTTCGCGCGATATTTACTCCGCAAATTCTCAGAGGCGACTAGTTGAGCCTGCTCCGTCTGGGATAGAGAAATTTAGTCCTACTACTTACGGAATAGACCCTGTATTTAGAAATGACTTTGAGCAGACTTTTAGAATAGAAGAAATGTTCGAATAAATTTAATAAAATTCGAACTTGTAGAGGAAATTGGAATGAATGAATGTCAGTATCAGGAAGGAAATAAAAGTGAATAAATCAAACTACAAACCGGTGCCTGAGGCGCTGTGACGTCGAGCGTTGTTGTTGGCGTTAAGGTAGATCGTCGATGCTGAGGAAGGCGAAGCGCCAGTCTGGCTGTTCTGGCTGTTGCTGCTGCTACTATGGCTGGAGCCACTGCCACTTCCATTGCCAGCTAGTGCAACCAACCAATTCGTCAACGTCCATCGTTATGACCGAACGTCTCGATTCTCCACTCTCATTTTATTTCATTTTATTTTTTGCAATACTAAGCTTGTCAACTTAATATTTTTTTAAATAAATTGGCTTTTAACTTTTGGTACGATTCGAACGTTCGTCGTCAGTTCGAGAACGTTGACGTGCGTCTCCTGTTCAGTTGCTCCTTTATTGCTTCTTGGTAGATTATTTGAATTGTTAATAAAAGTTAAAAGTGTTAAAGGTTTAATCTAGGAAGAAAAGACTAGGGTCATTCCAAAAAGCCAAAAATCCATTCGCATTCTAAAATATTTCCAGAGAAAAAATGCCCACCTTCATTTTGAATTGAGAAAAATTTGATTAAATACGATGCGATTTTATGAAATATTTTTTTGGTTAATTAAAATTATTTGACTTATCCAAAGTGAGATTTGGCAGCATGCACCTACAAACAAGGGTTTCGTAGCCTAATGAGTGGTTTAAATCCACCCTCCCCTCCACCAACTTCCTCATCCTTCTTTTCCTTCGTCCGGTCTCGTCCTTTCTCTCCTACTCTCATCTACTCTCTTCTCACCTCGCCTAGTCTCGACTCATCTCTTCTAGTCTATTCTCGACTCTTCTAGTCTCGTGTCTTTTATTCTCATTTAGTCTCTTCTATTCTCTTCTCGTCTCTTCTATTATCATATCGTTTCCTCTACTCTCGTCTCGACTCATCTTTTCTATTCTCGTTTCTTCTATTCTCATCTGGTCTCATCTATTTTCGTCTTGCCACTTCTATTTTCATGTCGTTTCTTCTACTCCAGTCTCGTCCCTTCTCGTCTTGTCTCTTCTACTCTCCTCTCGCCTAAACTAGTCTTCTCTCACCTAGACTAGTCTCCTCTACTCTTTTTCATCTCTACTCTGTTTTATCTCGTCTCTTCTATTCTCATCTAGACTTTTCTATTTTTCCCTTGTTTTGTCTCTTCAATTCTCATCTCGCGCCTCTTTCACTCTCGTCTGGTCTCGTCCCGCCTCGTGTCATCTCTTTTTTTTCTCATCTTGTCTCTTCTATTCTAGTCTCGTCCCGTCTCTTCTACTCTACTCTCGACTGTGTTAGTCTCCTCGCGTATTTCCTATTCTCGTTGAGTCTCTTCTATTCTTCTCTCGTCTTGTCTCTTCTATTCTCATCTCGTCTCTTCTACTCTCATCTCCTCTATTCTCCCCTCGACTAATTTTTTCTTATCTCGTCTCTTCTACTCCACTCTCGCCTGGGCTAGTAGCCTTCTGTATCTCCCATTCACATTTAGTCTTTTCTATTCTCCTCTTATCTCTTCTATTCTCCCCTTGTCTCTTATACTCTCGTCTCTTCTATTCTCCTCTCGACCCTTTTTTTCTCATGTAGTCTCTTCTACTCTAGACTCGTTCCTTCTCGTTTCGTCTCTTCTACTCACCTCTCGCTTGGGCTAGTCGGCTCTCACTTAGGCTAGTCTCCTCTCACTTAGGCTAGTATCCCCTCGTCGCTTCTACTCTCGTCTCGACTAGTCTCTTATTGTCTATTCTCTTCTCATCTGTTCTGCTCTTATTCGTCTCATTTCTTCTATTCTGATCTCATCTCTTCTATTCTCACCGAGCCTCTTCTATTCTGATCTCGTATCTTCTATTCTCACCTAGTCTCTTCTATTCTCGTCTAGTCTCTTCTATTCTCATCTTGACTTTTTTATTCTCTTCTCGTTTCGTTTCCTCCATTCTGATCTCGTCTCGTCTACTCTCCTCTCGCCTTTCCTACTTTAGCCTCTTTCCGTCTTGTCTACTCCACTCTCGCCGGGCTAGTTTCCTATCCTGATCTCGTCTCTTCGATTCTCACCTAGTCTCTTCTATTCTCGTCCATTCTATTCTTATCTAGACTTTTCTATTCTCCTCCCGTTTCGTATCTTCTATTCTCTCGTCTCGTCTCTCTTACTCTAGTCTCGTCCCGTCTCTTCTACTCCACTTTCGCTTGGTCGAGTCTCCTCTCTATCTCCTATCCTTGTTCAGGCTCTTCTATCCTCCTCTCGTCTCGTCTCTTCTACTCTAGTTCGTCTCCTCTCTTTTAGTCTCATCTCGTATCTGCTATTCTCATCTAGTCTCTTCTATTCTTCTCTCCTCTCATCTCTTTTATTATCATCTCGTCTGCTCTACTCTTATCTCGCCTCACCTATTCTTATCTTGTCTCTTCTATTCTCGTCTCGTCTCTTCTATTCTCATCTTGACTTTTCTATTTTCCTCTCGTTTCGTCTCTTCTATTCTCATCTTGTCTCTGCTACTCTCGTCTCGTCTCGACCAGCCTCATGTCATCTCTTTTCCTCTCATCTCGTCTTTTCTACTCCAGTCTCGTTCCATTTCTTTTGATCCACTCTTTCCTGGGCTAGTCTTCTCCCGTATCTCCTGTTTTCGTTTCGTCTTCTATACTCTTCTCGTCTCGTCTCTTCTACTCACCTCTCGCCTAAATTAGTCCCCTCTCACCTGGGCTAATCTCCCTTCGCCTCTTTCACTCTAGTCTCGTCCTCTCTCTTCTACTCTACTCTCGCCTGGGCTTGTCTCCTCCTGTATGTCATATTCACATTTCGTCTCTTCTATTCTGATCTTCTCTCTTATACTCTAGTCTCTTCTATTCTCCTCTCGCCCCTTTTTTCTTCATCTGGTCTCTTCTACCTTAGACTCGTTCTTCCTCGTCTCATCTCTGCTACTCATGTTCCACTTGGGGTAGTCTCCTCTTACCTAGGCTAGTCTTATCTCGTCTCTTCTACTTTCGTATCAGCTAGTCTCTTATCGTCTACTCTCTTCGCGTCTCTTCTACTCTTATTCGTCTCGTTTCTTCTATTCTGATCTCTTCTCTTCCATTCTCACCTAGTCTCTTCTATTCTGATCTCGTCTCTTCTATGCTCACCTAGTCTCTTCTATTCTCGTCTCTTCCATTCTCATCTAGACTTTTCTATTCTCCTCCCGTTTCGTATCTTCTATTCTCTCGTCTCTCCTACTCTAGTTTTGTCCCGTTCCGTCTACTCCACTTTCGCTTGGGCTAGTCTCCTCCCTATCTCCTATCCTTGTTCAGGCTCTTCTATCCTCCTCTCATCTCGTCTCTTCTATTCTCTTCTAGTCTCTTCTACTCTAGTTCGTCTCCTCTCTTTTAGTCTCATCTCGTCTCTGCTATTCTCATCTAGTCTTTTCTATTCTTCTCTCCTCTCGTCTCTTTTATTATCATCTCGTCTGCTCTACTCTTATTTCGCCTCACCTATTCTTATCTAGTCTCTTCTATTCTCGTCTCTTCTATTCTCATCTAGACTTTTCTATTTTCCTCTCGTTTCGTCTCTTCTATTCTTATCTCGTCTCTTCTATTCTCATCTTGTCTCTTCTACCCTCGTCTCGTCTTGACCTGCCTCATGTCATCTCTTTTCTTCTCATCTCGTCTCTTCTACTGAAGTCTCGTTTCGCTTCTTTTGATCCACTCTTGCCTGGGCTAGTCTTCTCCGTATCTCCTGTTTTCGTTTAGTCTTCTATACTTTTCTCATCTCGTCTTTTCTACTCTCGTCTCACTCTTCTCTCATCTAGCTTCTTCTATTCTCCTATCGTCTCTTTTTCTCATCTAGTCTCTTTTACTCTAGTCTCGTCCCTTATCATCTAGTCTCTTCTACTCTCGTCTCGTCTGGACTAGTCTCCTCTCACGTGGGCTAGTCTCCTCTTGTCTATTCTATTCTAGTCTCGTACCTTCTACTCTATTCTCACTTGAGCTAGTCTCTTCTCGTATCTCAAATTCTCGTTTAGTCTCTCCTATTCTTCTACTCTAGTCTCGTCCCTTCTTGTCTAGTCTCTTCTACTCTCCTATCGCCTGGGCTTGTCTCCTATCACCTGGGCGAGTCTCTTCTCGTCTCTTCCACTCTTATTCGTCTCCCCTCTTTTATTCTCATCTCGTCTCTTCTATTTTCATCCAGTTCATCTATTCTCCTCTTGTATCGTCTCTTCTATTACCATCTCGTCTCCTGTACTCTCGTCTATTCTATTCTCGTCTGTCTTATCCTCTTCTGGTCTGTTCTATTCTCGTCTCGTCTTTTCTATTATCATCTAGTCTGTTCTATTCTCGTCTCTTCTATTATCATCTAGCCTTTTCTATTCTTCTTTCGCCTCGTCTCTTCTACTATCGTCTCATCTCGTCCGACCTCGTCCCGCCTTGTATCGTCTCATTTCTTATATTCTCGTCTCTTCTACTTTAGTCTTGTCCCGCCTCCTCTCTTCTACTCTACTCTCGTCTGGGCTATTTACCTCTCGTCTTTTCTAATCGCGTCTCATCTCTTCTATTTTCATTTAGCTTCTTCTATTCTCCTCTCGTCTCTTTTTTTCTTATCTCGTCCCTTCTACTATCGTCAAGTCTCGTCTTTTCTCGACGCGACTCCTCTCCTCTCCTCTCGTCTCGTCTCTTCTGGCCGCGTCTCGCCGCGTCTCGTCTCGCCGCGTCTCGTCTCGTCTCGTCTCGTCTCGTCTCGTCTCGTCTCGTCTCGTCTCGTCTCGTCTCGTGGGAAAAGGTAAAATGATCAGAAGGACACCCCACCGAATCTATAATTATTTTTGTCCGAGGCTGCGTAACCCTAATATTAAATAAATAATAATTAAACAATATTTTTGATTGTAATATATGATTCATGAGTATGAATACAGTGCATACATTTTTTCTCTGAGTGCATGTTAGTTGATGATAGTGAAGGAATGAAAAATACTGAATAATGAAAGTTTTTAAGAACCATGAGTGCGCACGTCAACCTACTCTGCAGTGCAAGGTGTTAGCAGATATGGTGGCAAAATTATACAAGGAAGCATCAATTTAATTTAGAAATTATTTGAAAACACTAGAATGACGATATAAAATTCATAATTTTGTTATGTGCATCCAAATTATGAAGCAATGTCCGTTTGTTTTTATTTTTATTTTACAATTAGAATAGGTTGATGATATATTTATTAGAGCAGAGTAACAATTTTTTAATTCAAACAATTTATGGCTAGAAAATAAAATGCGTGGGTTGGTTTTACGAAAAAATTGGAAACTTGAGACTTGCCTGAAAACTTTAAAGTTGGAAAATGAAAAAAAAATTTCCTATAGAAGTATTTTTATGGCTCTGTTATATTGGGAATCTTTTTTTGAAAACAAAAAAGGGCAAAGAAAAAAAAATATCAACCCAAGAGAATTTCATTTGAATTTTATGCGAGTCAAGGATAAGTTTCCTAATAAAAAAAATTAATTTCTAGCTCAAAAATAATGATTCGAAAATATGAAAATAATTTTTCCTTCTAAAACGAATGTTATTAGCTTTTCCAAAAATCACTATTCAAGTTAAAAATTAATGTTCCAGTTGATCCTAATTTTCATTTACAAATACATTTTTTATTCAAATAATAAATCTTCCAAATAAAATTATTAATTATAATTAATCCTGCGACTGGTTCCGATTTGATGTGAAGTTAAAAATTATTAAAAAATGACACATGATTCAGGATAAAGATGGTGGGGGTTAGGACTAAAATTATTGCGAAATTCAAAATCAATTGTGAGTTATAATTATATGAGTGAAAATTGAAAGAAAACCATGCTTAGTTTCAAAAAGGCTGCAATCAGTAGCCGGATCTTACCGATTTGTCGACACCTGTTCGATGCGTTGAAAAAAGATTTTTTTCTGCTGACAATGAGACGACCTTAATTTCAATATCGCTACCTTAATTTCAATATCGCTACCTTAATTACTATTTTTCCCTTCTTTTCTTTTCATATTTTATACCCTCCTCTTTATACCCTTCCTTCAATTTATTTCTACCCTCAAATTATTTTCTAATCCTATTATTCCCCCACTATTTTAATTTTCAGATAGAAATTCAAGCGTCTGTAAAAACCAAACCTGAATATAAATTTCTCGGTGAGTTTCGGTAAAGCCAGAGGATTTTATACACGAACGACTCCTGCAGTTTGGAACTCAAAGAGAAGCTTTGCCATTTGGCTTCTTTCCCTTTTTCAATTTTCTAAAAGGCTCGAGCAGTATAGGAACTGTTTTTAAAACTGCAGAGCAATTTCGTTAAGCTTTTCATGTCCGAGGTAGTAGAGCTGTCGCAGTTATGGCTACTTTCATTTAAAAAAAAAAACAAAAAAAAAAACGTGCGATTCAGGATGAGATTGGACGATAATTCTGATAGTCCAGGCTTCTCTTACGAAAAGGGTATTTTTACCGTATTAAGGCTATATGACGAGTGGGTCACGTGACCGGATTCCTACCTTACCGACACTTTTTTTATTTCCTAACTTATTTTTACACGAATTGCCACATTGAGTTGAAAATTTGGGATAATCAATGAGAAGAACTAAGAAAGGTGGGTCTTGTCCTAAATTTCAATAATCATGAAAAAAGCAAAAAAAATTATTTGAAAAAAAAAACTTTTTTTAATAATTATAAAATTTCAAGACGAGACCCACCTTTCTTAGAGCGTCTTATTTAGTATCCTAATTTTTCAACTCGATGTGGTGCTTCGTGTGAAAATAAATTGGGAAATAAAAAAAGTGCCGGTAACGTAGGAATCTGGTCACGTGAGCCGCTCATCACATGGCCTTAAGTAGGTAAAGCGCATTTTTAGCTGGAATGGTTTCCAGAGTGAGTCCTGATGCTGATTAATGGATTCCTGATAAAAATATCAAATTTGCTAGAAATGAAGACGCATCCCAAGAAATATTTTTTTTTTAAATATCCCAAGAAATATTTTTTTGAAATTTTCCAAAATATCCGAAATGAAAATTAAACTAAACAAAATTCTGAGCAAGGTAAGAGGAAAAAAAAATTTGCATCTCCAATAGGTGCGGAACTATAATTCTTAGAAGAAAGCCATTTTTTTCAACAACAAAAAAAGGCTAAAAACCCTTGTTCTGACGTTTGTATCTTTACCTTCGAACCTGTTAATTTCAGAAAAAATAGTTCTGAATATTAATTAAAGTGAACGAAATTTCGAGTAATTTCAGAAGAAAGAACAATGTCCTAGCCCCGACAGGTCGAAAGTTATGCCCTCTCAAAATTTACCACTTTTTACCTATTTTTCCGGGCAAATTACTCGTGAATTTTTGTTTTCAAAATAACTCGTTTGTGGATGAAGCTACGTTAATGACGCCCCAGAGGAAATTGTTGTGCAGGAAAATCTGCGTAAATCCAAAAAAAAATTGATCTTCTGAACTGCACAGGTCAAGAGTTATGACTCTGAAAAGAAATATTTTTTTGCTAATTATTTTTAAGGTCATAGCTCTTGACCTATGCAGTTTGGAAGATTTTTTTTTTATATTTACGCAGAATTTCCTGCATTACAACTTTTTCTGTGACATTATCAATGTATCTTTACCCGGAAACGAAGTATTTTGAAAAAAACTGATCACGAGTAATTTGCCCTGAAAAATAGGTAAAAAGTGGTACATTTTGAGATGCCATAACTTATGATCCATTGGGGCTAGGTCATTGTTTTTTTTTCTAAAATGAGTCGAAATTGCGTCATCTTTAATTGAGATCCAGAAAAATTTTTCATAACATTAACTGATTCCAAAATATAGATACAAACTTAAGAATTTGATTTTTACCCTTTTTTCGAAAAAGATCGAATTTTTCGGAAGTTATAACTCGACACCTATTTCAAAAAGAAAAATTCTGTTTTTCTTAACTTCGTCAGAATTTGAAAAAAATTGTGAAAAAAGGAATTTTAGAAATAAAAAAAATATATATTTCCGGGACGCGTCGTAATCATTTCTAGCGAATTGAATTTCTAGTAATTTCACATAGTTTTCTTTTATTGCAGATTTATTTTCGAGCTTTTGGTTTTTTTTGCTTCGAAAGTAAATTGCAATTAGTTTTTTTAAATTAAAGTATACAATCGACAATCATTCACCAATTCAAAATATTGATCCATTCAATAAAAAATTAATAAATAATTTATATTTTTCTTTCTATTTCATCCTAATTATTTTTTTATCCTAAGTCACATAATTTACATTTTCATTACACAAAAGACATTTTTTACAACTTGTGAATTTTCCAAAAAAGCACACCAAATTATTAATGCTGTTGAAGGGTTTCCCACATTTTCTTGTTTTTTTTTCAATTTTTACAAAAGTTTCCTGATTTTTATAATATTACCATGAAACTTTTTTTCTCGTAATATCGCGAAAGGCAAAATTTCAGTTTTATAAAAAGATATTGCAAAAAACGGAACATTTCGATTTTTTTAAAAAACAATAACTCTGGAAATAATTAACATTTTTCAAAGTTTTTGTACTCAGCATTGAGAATTAAAATTACCTTTAAAATGAGCTTATGAACTTTGAAAAATGTTAGTAATTTCCAGATTTATTCAAATTTTTCGGAAAAATCGAAATTTGATATTCTCTTGTAATATTTTTTTATAAAATTAAAATTCTGTAATTTAAATAACAAAATTTGTATACTTCCAGAAAATGTAAGGTTTAACAGAATACAAATTTTGAGAAAAAAATCATGATAAAAAATTTAGAGAAATTATACAATAGAGAAAATGCAAGCTGCCCTTTTCAAAATTCACGATACATTAACACGAACAATTTTTGCACATCAAAATTTTGTTGTTAGTTTAATTCAACCTTCAAGCGCCCAAGTTTGGGGAAGCAAAATAGAACAATACGAGTTGTATTGATTTTCAGGAGATGTTATTGGAAAGGAAAATTGTTATTTAAACGCTAAGTAGGTAGAAGCCATAAAAAAACAGGAGTTTTTAGGATTTTTTATGAAAGAAGAAAAAAAAAATTTTAATCTAACTTCTTCAATGCATTTAGATTATTTACATCAAATTATATTAAAGAATCTTAACAATTTGTGAAAAGTTACTAATTAAAAAAATTGTTTAAAAATATCAAAGTAATTAAATTCTATAAGTTTATGAAACTTCTTCATCTGAAAAGAAGGAGAAGAAAATAAAAAATTAAAAAAAAAAAAATATCTATACATTTCGTCAATTTTTTTTAATTCATCATATTCTGTTCTAAAAAAAATAAGGAAGAGATTAAAATATGTATGTAATATTAAATGAAATCTGTTTAGTACAAAACTTACTCCAACTCTATAAAGTAAAAAGATTAAATATATTTGAATTTAAATTCCGCGCCAAAAATCAAACAATAGCAGTGACGTCACTTGCCACTTAGGTATTTAAGTTGTGACGTCAGATGGCAAGATGTCTGCACGCGGAGGGTCAAGCAATATGATTTACCACTCTGGTTGAAAATTTAACTGTTTTGATGAAAATTAGTTCTTTTATGTTGAAAATTAATTAAATAAAAATGTAACTATTGCATTTCCAATTCAAAATTAATATTTTTTAATGGAAAAATCAACCATTTGGTTGAAAATGCATATATTTTAATGAAAATTCGTCTCTTTCCATTGAAAATTAATTTTTTTTTGTTGAAAATTTATCTTTTTGGTTGAAAAATTATTTCTTGGGTTGGCAATTTACCTTTTGATTTTTTTTTTAAATCTTCTTCTTTGAAAATGTATATATTTTTGTTGAAATTAATTTCTATGATTGAAAATTGAACTATTTTGTTGAAAATTTTTGTTGTTTAAATTAATTTTTTAAACTGGAAACTCAAGTAAAATATGCTAAAACTTTGAAAATTCATCCTTTTGGTTGAAAACTAATTTTGTTTTTGTTGATTATTCAACTATTTTGGTAAAAATTATTTTTTTTTGTTGAAAATTAATTTAAGGATTATTTAAATATTCGATTTTCAGCTTAAAAATTATCCTTTTTAGTTGACAAATAAAACATTTGGTTGAAAATTCATTTGTTTAATTGAAAATTCGCCTTTTTTCGTTGAACATCAATCTTTTTGGTGAAAAATTTGCCTTTTTCAAAAAAATCATTATTCTGGCTAAAAATGTAAATGTTTTTTGTTTTATTATTATTTCTTCTTTAGCTTGAAAATTTATCTTTCACAGTTGAAAAATCGTTTATTTTTGTTAAGAGTTTATTTCTTTGGTTGAAAATTCATTTCTTTGGTTAAAAATTTAACTATTTTGATGAAAATTTGTTGTTTTTTTCCTGGAAACTCCTTTTTTTGGTTCAAAAAGTCTGAAAATGGTTAAAAATTCAAAAATTTTGAATAAACTTCGTTTTTTTAAATTGAAAATTATTATTTTTTTTTAAATTTCATTATTCCAATTTTAGTTAAAAACATTTTTTTTTAGTTGAAAATTCAACTCATGTGGTTGAATATTCGTCTCTTTTGGTGAAATACAACTTTTGTTTGTAAATTCATTTCTTTCGTTGAAAATTTAACTATTTTGTTGAAAATTCCATTTTGCTTGGTTGAAAATTAAGTTTTTTAAATGAAAATGAAACTTTTCCATTTTAAGTTGGAAATTAATTTTTTTAATTGAAAATTCATTTTTTGAGTTGTAAATTTAACAATTTTGATGAAAATTTGTTTTGTCTTTTTGATTAACAATTAATCTTTTAAACTGAAAGCTGAAGTATAAGATGCTGAAAGTTCCAGTTAAAAATTGTCTTTATTTTTTAGTTAAAAATTAATCTTTTTAGTTGAAAATTAATTTTGTTTTTGTTTATAATTCAACTATTTTGGTGAAAAATAGTTTTCTTTCTGTTGAAAATTTAAATAAATTTAAATATTCGATTTTCAGCTAAAAATTTATCCTTCGTAGTTGACAAATGAACCATTTGGTTGAAAATTCATGTATTTTTTTGAAAATTCGTCTTTTTTCGTTGATTTTTTTTGGTCAAAATACGCCTTTTTTGAAAACCCGTTTCTTTGGCGGAAAATGTAACTATTTTTCTTTTAACTAGTTTTTCTTTAGCTTGAAAATTTATCTTTTTCAGTTGGAAAATCGTTTATTTTTGTTCAAAATTTATTTCTTTGATTGAAAATTCATTTCTTTGTTTAAAAATGTATCTTCTTCAGTTGAAAATTAACTTCTCTATTTTAAAAGTGAACCATTTTTTTTTAAATCCTTTTTTTTATCTGAAAATTAAACTTTTCCATTTTTGGTTGAAAATGCATTTTTTTACTTGAAAGTTCTTTTCGCTAGTTAAGAATTTGACAATTTTGTTGATAATTCGTTTTTTTGTAACTTGAAAATTTTCCCTTTCTGGTTGAAAACTGAAAAATAAAAATAAAGTTTTGTTCCGCAAATTAGTATTATTGTACGACCCCCGGCATGCAGACATCTTGGATTTCCCCCACTCAACCTAAAACACAAACTTGATCTACATTTTGGCGCGAAATTCAAATGTGATTTAATAAAATTTAAGAAAACTCTTTGGAATCTTGTACATATTCGACTGTTTCTGATCCAAATAAATAAAAGCCTAACATTGCAGGTTGAGGAACACAAAAAGATCATTAGGTTCGTGAAATTTCTTGGTTTGAATAGAATTCTCAAGAGACCTCGTGAACACAATAGGGATTCGTTGAAGCGAAAAAGTCACGTAGAGAAAGGAGAGTTAAGGGAGAAAGGAAAGGGTGGAAAACGAACAAAGAATACGAAAAAAGAGTCTCCTCGATTGGTCGATACGTTCTCGAGGGTCTTCGAGGGACTTTTTGAAATAATTTTACCTTGTGCGCCCTGAAGGAGCACCGCGGCGATTCCTAGGGGATTCCCCGAACCTGGGGCTTGCTTATTCCCCGTCGCTGATCCCAATAACCTGGAGAATACTGATGTGGCTGCAGGACTATTCGGTGGTGTACCCTGAGAGCCGTAGCCTTTTTCGTAGAAGATGAGAGTGAACGAAATCGAAAATGAAAAATAAGACAGAAGAGAAACTGAATAAAAGTAACTGAAAAATCGATAAAAAAAGGCAAACACTTTTCGTTTCATTTTAATTTACGTAAGCGCAAACAGAGTGAGATAGTTTTTAGTTAGTTTTAATGCGGGCGGGAAGCCAATGAAGAACTCCCTTGGCGCTCAAGCTATAAAGCCTATTGTGCCTAATAGGCTTTATAGCTTGAGCGCCAGGGGATAATTATTCACATTTCTGGTTAAAGATACGTTCCTTTTTTATTAAGGGGGTTCAAAGGTAAAATTTTCGATTAAGAAATTTTTTTTTCACAATCCGTTGATATTTTTTTTTAGCCAAGTTCTATTTAAAAATCGCGAAAATAGTTACGGAGAGTACAATTATTTTTGGTTAAATGAAAAATATTTTGTTGAAGCAACGATTTTCTTGAATTAAAAAAAAATTTTTTCTTAATGTCACCACGATAACTAAGGAACGGAGGTTTTTGAAAAAAATTTCAAAAACAAAAACGCAAATATTTTTTTTCAAAGAATACTTAAAAATACTCATAATTTTTTTGCAATATTTTATAACTTTTGTCACACTCTTCTATCTTTTTTTTAATGAGACAGAGTGCTGTGAATTAACGTACAGAAAATAATTTCGTGCAAGTAAAAATTTTCTGACAGATTTTTTAACAATAATTGAGTTTTCTAGCTAAAAACTCAAATTAGAATCACGAATTTTTAACAAAAAAGCTATTATTCAACCAGGAAATAAAAATTTTAAACCAAATTGTTGAATTTGCATCCAAAAGTTGATGAAAATATTTGATTTTTGTATTTTCAATAATTAAATAATATTTATAAACAAATTTTTATCGTGTAAATTCGGGAATTTTCTAGTTCAGAAATTTTATAATTCGGCAATTTTCTTTCGGGAATTTTTAAATTTACTTATTTCAATTCAAAATAACAATAAATGAAAAAAAGTTTCATTCAGAATCTTTTTTTTTCGATTATTGTTATTTTATATTTTAGAAACTCCAAACATTAAAATAATTTGTTAAATAGAAATATTTGATTATCGTAGTTTCAATAATTGCATAATACTTACAAAAAATTTTAATTATTCAAATTCGTGAAGTGTTTAATCCATCAATTTTCTTTTGAAAATTTATTTATTCATTTGAATTTAAAATAACAATAATTCAACAAAAATATATTTCTGACTAATTTTTTTTTTCATTTATTTTTTTATTTATTATTTATACTAAATAAGTCATATTTGTAAAGAAAAATTTTAATTGTTCAAATTCAGGAATTTTATAATTTGGAAATTTTCTAGTTCGGATATTTTATAATTCAGCAATTCTCTG
>CAKNXH010000525.1:190933-200962 GCA_932178445.1 Andricus quercusramuli | reverse complement strand
TATAAGAAATAAGTGTTGCGAGAGTTGAAACTGTAGAATCTATATATGTTTCGCATTACATTCATTTTAAATTTTTCCATATAAAAAGTTCATACGTTATACGTATTCATACTATATTAAATTAGACTCTTAACCTACTTTTGCGTATTCAAATTAATTTCTAGAACATACTTATATTTTCGAAATAGAAATAGATATAAGTGGAAAGACAAAAGGATTATCTCCACAGGGGACCTAGCATCGAGGGCCTGGAGCAATTTCGAATCCAGTGAGGGGTAGTGTCGCTGCACACTGGAAGGGGAAGGGTACGCAGGTAGCCGTGGAGGAAAAGACGATCGCCCTTCCAAAAACATGAATAGAACCGTAATTTCCAGACACGAACGTTGCCGGTGACTTGCGTCCTGTGGTCGAAATCGACAGGGGGCCTGGCTGAATTGCGTTCTCGCCCACCGTTCCTTCTTTCCCTCTCCAGTCGTCGCTTCACTAATCTTCCTTCCCCTCCCATTTCCCTAATTTCCCTTGGCACTTCTTACAGGCTTAGGACTGGCAGCGTTCTCGACTATAGTACTTTATACTTTTGATGCTGGCGTGTTTGAAAAAAATATATAACACTTTTGTTGCTTTGCAAAAATCTCAATCGTTTTTTTGTTAAAAACAATTTTTTCAAACAAATATGGATGTTTGATATAACTTTCGTTTCAAAACGTGTTTTTAAAATGAAATATAAAAAAACAACTTTGTCTCTTTTAGATTTTCTATTGAATCAAACAATTTGTTAATTACGGCCTTATGAACAATCAACTGCAAAATAATATTATAATAAAATATATAATCGTTCAGTTTCTAGGATTTATATGAATCAATTTTAAACTGGATTGATTTGTATGCGGATAAAGAGATCAGATTAAGTAAATCTAGGCTTTTGTTGATAAAAATTGTTATTAACAAAAGAACGATGTTTTTAAAGTGGTAAAAGAGAGAAAGATTAGAAGGAAGCTATTAGATGAACAACTAAAAAAATCGGAAATCCTAACCGTAAAATTGCAGCTGGGACAGACCAAATATTATTCTGCAATTAATTGTTCATAAGGCCATAGTTAGCAAATGATTTGAATTAGAACAAAATTGATAAAAGACAAAGATTTTATTTCACATCGATAATTTTGGAATCACGTTCAGAAACGAAAGAAGTTCAAAAGATTGCACACATATTGTTGAAAAAGGACCAGTCTAAACACTTATACATTGACAAAAGTTTGAGCTCCGTCGGAAAAATTTTCTTCTCTCCTTGCAGAGAAAGTGCCCTGAAAAATTATGCAAATTTTTTTTGAAGATTTTTGGTCCAATATTTGCCCAGATATGCAACCGCAAATATGTCAACTTTTTGGTGCAAATTGAATTGTTTATAACAATCTCACTTGAAAACGGGTCATTACATGAAAAATTGTTCAAAACATAAAAGTTTTGGTTTGGCATGAGCTATCCGAAAATAATTTTAGAAAATTTTTATCTTGAAAAATAATGTAATTTTTCATAAAGTTGTTGCACCAGGTTTCGAAAAATTAACCTTGATATTAATAATCAGGGGAATTTGCGGACTTTTCAAGCCAAAGTTACTGCGTTGCACTTTTAGTGCATACAGAAGTGTTACTGGCTACTCGATGATAAGAAGAAGTTACTATGATTATATTCCCAGGCGGAAATATGATATATAGTTTATATATAGTGTGAAGTATTACATATAATATGCATTTGTCTTACATCAAAAATGTATAAAACGAATGAATATTATATATTATACTTAACACTATACATACGTAAACTAGATATCATAGGTTTGATCATAGGACGCCAGTCAACTGCAGCCAACACGAAGACTCATTGAATAAAATCACTTTAATTTGAGATAAAACCTTTTTCTATTTAATTTCGAATTTTACATACAAGGACGAACAGAAAACCAGTTCTCGATTAAAATAGATGATAATCTATGAAAAGCTAGGGTCAAGCCTGAGCAGCTTTGGCGATCGCCAGATCATCTAGACAAACCCAGACCAGATGCAGCGTACCATTCAAGCTTGGCCCAGGCTCGATCGCCAGACCAGGACCTAGTTTTTCCAGGCTTATAACCGGTCAGACCCATCGCAAAATTTCCACACGGAAAGATAAATTTTGGCAAGGACCATACTGCATAGGTACTAGTATAATAATAATAAACCATTTTAACTGTTCTCCCAGTTGAAAAGAAAAATTTTTTGGTAGGAAATAACGAGAAATATGCGATTTTTCGTGATTTTCACCATTTTCGGTACTTTGATTTGATTATACGAACATAAGATAATTTCAGGAGCTCATAGTTTTCTTTCACTCCTTTTACAATATGCTAATTATGGTTAACACTATTTTCAAAAATGTAACGTTTTCAATTTTTATTGCAAAATTAAAAACTATAGAATCGAACAATTAAAATATTCCGAAGTTTGATGTTGTAGCACGAAACGCGATGGGAAACCATTTGGCTCCAATTATTCTCAAAGCGGACGAACTGAGTATACATTTTCAGTCTAGTAGTTTACAAATACCTAGTGAATTGAAATATGAATCTGGTTATTTTCGCTCAACTTGCACATTTTCTCATCAGTTCAATCTTTCGGTTACTCAGGCAGTTACCTAGACAATTTTTAGATCCATTAAATTCCTCTTTCATTTGCAGCGAA
This sequence comes from Andricus quercusramuli, assembly GCA_932178445.1. NCBI lineage: Eukaryota > Metazoa > Arthropoda > Insecta > Hymenoptera > Cynipidae > Andricus > Andricus quercusramuli. Next base: position 198,245 of record CAKNXH010000525.1, on the reverse strand, counting down.
ACATGATAGCAAAAATTTTCGTCTTTCGTGTGCTCCCTTTCAGCACTGATTCCCACATAGAAAGACCGAAACGTCTTTGGATGTGGGCCAAGCATAGTCCCGGAAGTGGGTTCCGATTATCGAAAGAGACTGGTACGCCTTTTGCTTCGCGAAACAGGTCCTTCCTCTAGCTACATCCTGCCAACAAATCCTACAAACTTGAAGGACAAGATAAAAAAGCATGTCGGACTTCTGCCAAAATAATGACAAAAACAACAGAACAAATATGTGAAATGCTTTATCAACGACGGCTGAAAGGAAAGAAATACAAAATGAAACTGGGATATTTTCACACAAAATCCCAATTTTTCGACACAGAGGAAACTAAAAGTAAAAAGCGTTGTAGGTAATGGGCGAAGTAGGATAACAGCCAGTGAGGTAACTGACTAGGGTAAACTCACCATGGCGACTCAAAGATTCCTCTGGAGGACTCCGCTAGAGGCAGCACGTTACAGGCTGTAACATGGTGCCTAGAGATGGGGAGTGACCGTCAGATGACCGATTTCTAGTAATCTGACTGTCACCTGACCGGACAAGTGGAAAAAGTGGAAATCATGTTATTATTCGAAAAATTAAATTAATATCATAGATATAAACGACACAAAACCTTTTTATTAGTGAAACGAAATTTTTTTCTAGAAAAAAGTGAAGAAAAAGGAATCAGTACGCGAAAAGTGATCTATCTCGTTGCTGTCAACGGACATAACCTATTAAACATGAATAGTCTTCAAATCTTGAAAACTAAGAAGTACACTGTTTTTAAAAAGAAGCCGAATAATGATTTTGCGTGAGTTGTATCATCCAATAAATGTTATACAATTTAGTTTCTAGTATTTTCTTGTGATTGGTGAACCTAATCTGTATGCATAAGTGTTGAAATGAATCTTAACAAACTACAAAAGTATTTGGTTTTCATTTAAATAATTCCAAATTGTATACATTTGGATTAAGAATTCACATGCTTAACATTTTGTCGTTTCAAATCTAAGTTTTTCAAAATTATACAATTCTAAATTCAAACCCATTATTTTTAAACAATTGTATAATAGAGAAAGTTATAATTGGAATAATTTCATCTTAACAAAATTCAAAACTATTTGGGGTTAATTTAAATCGTTCAAAATTCTACAAATTATGCTTTAAAATTCAAATATTCAACCTTTTGTCATTTCAAATTTAAATTGTTCATAATTATACAATTTTAAATTGAAATCCTGTCTACTTAAATGATTGCAAGGTAGGAAAAGATTAACATTAGAATGATTTCATGATAACAAAGTTCAAAATTTTTTATATTTCATTTAAGGAATTCAGAAATACTTGCTCGACTATAATTTCATAACACTTAAAATCGCAGTTTAGGATGCTCTCTTCTTTACAATTTAAATGAATTGTTCAAAATCAAACAACATCAAAATGAAAATCTTAAGAATCAAAGCAATGTTAAATTGAAAACGTGTAAAGAATAATTTAAGTGAAACTTCAGAAATGAGAGAATTTCAAATTAAAGCATCGTTTAAAATTCAGGAATTAATCATTAGTTTAAATTTGAATAGCTCAAGCTTTTAAATTTTTAGTTTTGAATTTGTAATAGTAAAAGTATTTTTGGAGAGCCTCGGAATAACTTATTTTTATGTTTTTGGAAAATCCAAATTAAAATGCGTTTAAATTCAAAACCATTAGACTGGACTGTTAACAATTTGAAGAAAACTTCAAAGTTCAGAAGTACAACAATTTAAGCTATCTTAAACCTATAAGCTCAAAATTTTCGGGCCGATAAGTTTTGAATCTTAAATTGAAAATAAGAACTGCACTTTTTAACTTGTCTGTTTTTCAAATCTCTAATCAAGTTATATTCTTTGGACAAAACATCTAATATAGGTATACGGAGTTTCAAATTAATCGGAGGTAAGCGCTTTTCGGATCTCCACCCAAAAAATCAATTTTGAATTGAAGAAAAAAACTAATTCTGAATCAGAGAGATGAATTTTCAACTGAAGTGATGGATCTTCAAACCAAAAAATTAATTTTTAACAAAGTAGTTCGAGTTGCAACCACGTATTTGAATTTTCAACCAAAGAATATGAATTCTCAATAAGAAATTTAATAGTTGGATTTCAACTAAAAACGATCAATTTTCAGACAAAGATGTGATAGTTACCTGTTCAGTTAAAAAAGTTAATTTTCTATCCAAAGAGATGAATTTTCGATAAAAGTGTGGACTTTTTAAACAGGAACGGGTTTTCGGGAAAGAAAGAAAAAAATGGTTGAATTTTCTAGAAAACAGTTGTTTTTCTACAAAACAGTTGATTTTTTAACAACATAATGAAGTGTAATAGTAATAAATATTATCATACACTGAAAACCCAGTTATCTCTATTTTGTCAAGAATAAGCTACACGAATTTATTCAGTTTCTTGAGAACTTCAAAACTAAAAAAAAAATTGAAAAATAAAAGCTTTATACTACAATCAAAATCAGAATATAATTTTGACAGCACCAGCGAAAATTTTTCCATTTAGCGTAAGTTTAGTTTTTACAGAGTCGCTTCACGTTAAGATAGGTTTATTGAATTATCCTTTCCATCCTTTGATTTCAACCTGTAATTTTTGGCTTCTCCAGTTTTCTTTCATACCACTAAATTGATCCCTATAATAAATAAAAATGTCATCTACAATATAATAAAAAAAGATAAAAATACCATAACGTAAAACTCAAATCAGCGTTCAGTCATTTCAGTTAGATTTGATCCTGAAAGAAACAAATCATATTTGCCATAAAATTATGTCTTGATTCCGAATGATTTTTGTAGGTTATGTCTCCTTGAAATCACGCAAAGCGAAGAAATTGTCTGTCTGAAAAGATCACCAGCCTGCAATTACATAGAAAATTGTTATGTTTTTGTTTTCATCTTACATTATTTAGTAAACAACATTCCAATAACTATTTATAAGATGATTTCAACTTTTTCCAAAATGTCCGGTCAGACAGTCAGATGACGGGAAATCGGTCAGATGACCGAAGCGGTCGGCGTCATTTGACGTCACTCCCCACCTCTAATGGTGTCGCTAGCAGAGTCCCCACAGAAATCTTCGAGTCGCCACGGTGAGTTTAACCCACACAGAGTTACCCAACTGGCTGTTACTCTACTTCGCCCATTACTTGCAACGCTCATTACTTCCAGATTTTTCTGTCAATCTTTATATAAAGTGGACCAAATTGTTGCAAAATAGAGAAACTATTGACAAATCCCACCTGAAAATTCCTGTACAGGAACCTCGAAGGATTCTGTACAATGTACATGTTCCTGTACACAAATTCAAAGAAATCCTGCAAAGGAACCTGCACCGACATAGGAAACTTTGAATGATCCTGTACAGAAACGTGTATAGGATCCTCTACAGAAAGCCGTGAAGGGAACTTCTGGAAGGATCCCGTACAGAAACACGTATAGGGCCCTTTACAGGAAGCCACTGCGAAGACTGATGTCGCTTACAGCTATAAACTTGCCTTCCTTTTATTCCCTTGAAGAACCAACTCACTACTACCAGCGAACCCTCGCGGATTAGTTCCAATGCAGGTTCATGTATAGGATCCTGAACATGTTCCTGTACATGAACTCGCACTTCGATTGACTCTATAGAAGAACCTGTAGAGGAACATTCAAAGGTGAGCTTGTATACAAGTTCCCTTTGCAGGATCATGTATGTTTCCTTCGACAAATTTCTGCACAGCAACCCTCATGATTACCTGTAAAGGTTCGTATGCAGTTTTGTGTACAGGAACACGTGCAAGATCCTCCGAGGTTCCTGTACAGGAATTTTCAGCTAGGATACGTAGCAAGTTGTGAATTTGGTTCTAATCTTATAATGTGTACTTATGAGTTTTCAACTTCTTTTGCCATTTCCCTACCAAAAGGAAATCTTAGGCGAAAATGTCAGGCCGACTCACTCAAATTTCATTGAAAGGTTTGACTCTTATAAAGTTATTATGAAACTAATTCTTCTTCCAATCACAAATTCATGTTCATTCATTTACATGCATATATTTATTTATGACAACTTTTTTATTTATATATTTATATATATACCGTAATATCCTGGCAGTGAATCTAAGAATCACTGTATATCGTATAGTTTACGAGATACTTACAAAGCATGATGTTTTTGAACTTATCAAAGTAAATTTTATAAATTTGTAATCTTATAATTTTGTACATTCTGATTTTGTAACTCTCAAATTCCTTGGAAACAGAAGTTATTTTTGTATTTCAGGCTAAAAATTTTCCTGGCTAAAATCAATTGCAAGTGGGCTGTGAAGTTCTACGACTTGTTTTTATTATTCCAATATATGAGATCATATTTTGCAGTTAAAAGTCATTAAGTACGATATGCTCTACTGAATTACATAATTTTTTCTACCTAGTTTACTGTTCTGCTGTTCAAATGAAATAAAGTGTATCTGCTGTTCGGATAAGTCATCACTGGCTTTTGCCAGTCTTCAAAATTAGACTTAAATGTCCTTGATTCTGATGGTGTTTATTGAATATCCATTTTGTAATACGCTACACCTACTGGCATACCTGCTATCCCCCTACTAGCAGAGCCATGTCAAATCAAATTTCTTAGATGAATATTTCTACATACAAAATAATCTAGTATCAGCAGTAGGAATACTGTAAGGCGACACACATAATTAATTTTTAATTGAAGTAAAGAATGTTACTTATTCAATTCGATTTAGTTGGACATAATTCACCAAAAAAATAATTTGATAAAAAACTTCCAAATCAAAAAAAAATTTTAATTGAATTCTTGAGAGAATCCAGTTCTATTTCTGATTTATAGATTTAAATATTTAGAAGTTGTTTTAAATCTCAAACTGTGAGAGACACATTTTGGACTATCTATATATTTTAGTTTTATATGGCACTATTCAGGAATTTAATTTTCTATGTTGCACCTCTTCAATTCAAAGTTCAAACTCAGTTAATTTGAAAAGACTCAAAATTTTAATTATTTCATAATAACGTCATTGCAGTTATTCAAAGTTCAAACCTCATCAAACAAAAATTTAGATTAATAAAAGTGGTATACAGATACATTTTTTTACCGAGATTGTAAGACCGGACCACCATACGTAATATATTTCCGATAAGATGCAGTTTAAAAACTAGGAAACTGACGGATAATTCAAAAGAAATGGTGATAGGAATTGCAAACATTGTATATGTTTTTGAGGAATAAATGTAGTGTAATTTTCAATTAAAGTTATTTTTCTGAATTTTAACTGAAGGCATTAGAATGACAACTCGGTGAATACTACTTTTTGATCTGATGTTTTTAACATTTCAAGTGATTTGGCATATTATTAATTGATGAATATTATAAATCTATGAAAAAATTAATGAGTGCAAGAAGTCGATTATTATTTTTATCAAATAAGTGTCTTCTAACAATGTACATACTCATGTATAAATGTATAAAAGAAAGTTTTCTACATAATTCAAACAAAATATTTCAAATTAAAATTCCAAGTAAATGAAAAATGAATTCAACTCACGTCTTTATTTGTCTATAAAATTTGAAGCATGGAAAGGTGTTATTTCAAATTATTTGATGTTTAATGTTAATTCAGTTAATTATTAATAAATTAATTTTCACGTGAGAGTGCGAGGATTCAAAATATCGAAAATTAATTAGGTTTTTTGTTTAGGAAAGGATACTGAATTAGTCGTGCAATTCCTTTCTCTATCAATTATTATAATATTCTTTTGAAATTGTTCATGTGAGATAAAATTTCTCAATGTCATTCAAGCTTTCTTTATTTCTTTTTACATGTAGCAGAAAAAGTAATTATAGAAAAATTCGTCTAAATGGGAAAGTCGTTACAAAAATTTTCGTAATTCCAAAGAAAAATAATACTGAAAAATGTTTTGGACCATTCTTTTTCATGAAACCCTATTCAAAGAATGGAATTTTATTTCAGTTTTCTTTGGAATATAGACTATACGACACATAGTACTTAATTTTGTTTAAGTGGCATGTTAATTTAAATGCTATTAAAAATAACTCAGCACACCACTAACTATTGTTAAAATGTTACTTAATAAATTAAACAGATTCTCAATGTAATTTGTCAATTTGTAAAGTATCACTTTCGAATTCCCCCGAAACTCGCTCAACGTACAACGTTAGCATAGGATACATCCTAACAACTAAACTACTATTCTTCATAAAAAAAACTTTCCTCGCGTAGATATTTGGGTCTGACTGTGGTATACCAACTTTTACCGTCATGACCGTATATTACCGGTCAGGTCAGGTATTGCCACAGTCAGGCCGAGCATTCCCTTCACTAGCCACCCTAGTCACACAAGATACATACTTAGAAATCACAAAAATTGTCATAACTCAAAAATTCATAAGCCACTTCTAAGGTTATAAACAATTTTTCAACCCATCAAGTCTAATGGGCAGACTTGGGGATGAGAACATTCAGAAAAAATACGATTTTTCACAAAAAAGAAATTAAATTTTCGATTAGAAAAAAACAATTTGTTTAAGCGATTTGTTTAATGAGGTCTGTTACAGAAAAAACTAGTCGCACCGTTCGTTTCTACGGGGAAATTTACACAATGTAAATTATTAGAGTCTACGTTAGTATTAGATCATTTTTTTCTGAACCGTTTTTTTTATGAAATTGATTTTGTCGTAAGTTATATTTTTAAACAAATTTTCTGCACCGAAATTGTTTGAATAATCGAAAGTTTAATTCATTCTCAATAAAAAATTATATTTTAATGACATATTCGCATCCCAACAGTAACTGTTCTACAATGCCCATAGATCTGCCCATGAAACTTAACATGCAAAAATATTGTTTATAAATTCATAAGTACTTTACAGATTGCATTTTTTTATAACAAACTAACATAATGTTTTTTTTTTGATAATTGAATAATTTAAAATAATTAACTACAATTTTTAATGGAATATTTGTAATTTCTAAGTCTGTCTTCATTCGTTCTGGCTAACAATTACTTTACTTAAGTGATTCATTCAAAGACCAAAAATAATATCGTTGCAATGAACTGTCAGTTCAACAATGGGTTTTCGGTGATTGAATAATGGCTTTTTCAAGAAATTCAAAAATAGTGTAATGATATCATTATTTTGAGAGTTAATTAGATTTTAACTTGAACGTGGTTTAAGTAGGGTGACGGACAACTTTGCACGTAGCAACTTTGCACGTAGCAACTTTGCACGTAGCA
>CAKNXH010000525.1:155654-187154 GCA_932178445.1 Andricus quercusramuli | reverse complement strand
GAAAATGTTGTTTGTTTTTCCGTATTTCTAACGGCTTAGAAGATCCTCCACAGGAAATTACCATTTTCATTTTTGTGAGGGAAATTTTCCAGGGTTATACTAGTTCCAACCCACGGATTCTGAATTTTTAAGTTAAAAATAACTAATTTGAAATTTACAAATTTTTCATTCATTAATTTTAATCCTTCGCATCTGTGCACAGTCTCATTCGAGGTCTCATTTCTGAGTCGAAATTTTCGCCTTGAGACAAGTTCCGCCGACTTGAAATCACCATGCCGAAATCATAAAAGTAAGACATTGTCTTATGTCTCGTCTCAGTTTTGAGACCCAGCCAGACATCGATGTCTTGAAGACGAACTCAAGATATCGCTAAGTCGAACTAAAGTTGAAGCATTTTTACTCGGGATTGATTAGAAGCTGAGTTAGCATTCTTCGCTTCCATTTGCAGTTGACAACAAAGTTATAAATATTTTTAAATTTCTCGGGAACGAACTCATAAATAAAACTTCAAGGCAACTACTGGATTTTTTGCAAAAGAGTATTCGTAATAAAATCAGGATTGACAAGATGTTTTTCCTTTTCAAGCTATTTTCCCGATTGAGTTATTTAATGATTTGTAGAGGGGCCAGGATTTTCGAAACAGATAGTGAGTATTCTCAATTCTAATTTATTTTAAAGTCTCGTTTGCCATCGAATTCTATTTGTTATTCATTTTGCATATTGATAATAATTCGCTTATATCTTTCTTGAGAAGCGCAATTGACTTAGAATATTTTTGCCGGATATCTAATTCCGTTTTCGCTACTCTAAACATTTCTGTATAATAATATGAAATTATGAACAAATTATTAATTACGTTCTTCATAGGCACCGTTCTTGCTCGGATTTATGTTAGTGTTCTTATCTATTATCGCTGTATGATATGAAGTGCATCCGCTTGAATTTATCATTTTCGAGGTTCCCCTACACTCTAAAAACAGAATATTAACTGTCAAACGATTCCATTCACCATTAAAGGATTTTCCATTCGAAATTGGCATGAGAGGAAATCCTTTTACAGTTAAAGGATTGTCGTTTCAAATGCTATCCTTTAACTCTGAAAAGATTTCCTTTGATCTTGAAGTGAAATCTATGGTCGGACAATAGAAGGAATAATTTGAACGTTAGAAGAAAACTTATTGCATGATATTACGTGAAAGAAATGTACAGAAGCCGAATTTTGGTGAATGTAAATATAAAATCGATATAAAATCGACGCTCCACAAAAACATTTCACAAAGAATGTCGTACGAACTTTCGATTGTCAAAAGCAATAAAAAAAAATTTTCTACTTCAATTCTCAGAAGGGGCTGTGCATAAATTACGTGAGGCGTTTTTCTTTTGTTTGAATAAAGAGGAGAAGAAAATTGCTGTGAAGTTGAGAAGGACACAACGATATAAACAAAAGAAAAACGTCTCACGTAATTTATGGACGATCCCAAAGCGTGAAAATCAAGGAAAAGTGAGGTTATGCTGATCAAACATTGTTCTTTGAGTACACGTACCTTCCAAAGTTTTCGCGTCACTATCTGGGATTCCTAATTTTTTCAGAAATCGATATTCTACAGTATTTCGAACGTTTTTTCACTTACTTCATCAATTAATAAATCAATCATGCAGTGAACAAATTTACTTACGCACATGCGCACTTTCTCCGGCCGCCAACAAATGAAATCCTTTAATAGTTAAAGGAATTCTTTTTAAATTCAAAAGAAATCGTTCATCAGTAAAACTACTTCTGTTTTGCATTTAACGGATAAGTCTTTGAACAGTCGAACGATTCTATTGATGGACAAAAGAAATCTGCTTAATTTCAAAGGACGCTTTCTGAAAGGAACGTAATTTTACTGTTAATAGACGTTTTCTTAGAGTGTACAAATGTGTACTTGCTTGTTGATTCAAATAACAAAAGATGAAAATATTTCAGGTATCACTTATCTCGAATTATGTCTATAAATTACTTTTAATGTTTAAATGGTTTACATTTCCTATTTATTCTATTCTATCTATCATTTATTCATCAACCGTCTAGCTCATTACCAACGTTTGTATTTATTAGCTAATTTCAGTTTCAGTGTCGAATGTAAGTAACTGCCTGATTATGTCATCTTATATTATTTTCCTTTTTCTATAAAAGCAAAATAAAAATTAATGTGGTTATATGAAAGTATTTGCTAAAGAGAGTATCAATGCGAAATGGCCGTGAGTATGATAAATGAAATTTGTAAGGACAATCGTCTGGAATATGATAAAAAGTCCACGTTTTAATCGGAAATAAATACAAGAACATTTTCAAAATATGTTTTTGTGACATTTAGGTCCAAATAGTTCGATTGAAGAAAGAGGGATGGGGTCAACTTTGCACGTAGTAACTTTGCACGTGCCCAACTATGGACGTCGATGGCCAGACGGACAACTGTGCACGTTCCGGTGGAGCACGTGTCATCTGTGCACGTGCAAAGTCGTCACATCCAAGTACCACCTGTGCACGTGCACAGATGGGCTCCTGTGGATTTGGACGTATACAGATGTCACTTTCCTAACTGCGCACGTGCACATATGTCACTTGCTCAACTGTGCACGTGCACAGATGTCACTTGCCTAACTGCACATGTGCGTGAAAAAAAGTTCCCTTACTCAAGCATGGGTGAAAAATCGGTCAAACATGTTTAAGGTTCGACGGATTCCAGAGTTTAACTTGCATTAAAACAAAAAAAAACCTTACAGATTCTCTCTGTTCATCATTTCACATAAATTGGCCTAGTTTCAAGTGTATTTTCGAACCAAAATTCATAATTGGTTCCAAATATCAAAACTGTTCCCATCACTCCACAGTTAAGTTTCAGAAACCTATTAAAATTTGTTTAAATCAATATTTTCTAGTTCAATTCCAACCAAACTCTTGATTCGTTTTTGGCTACGCTGATATTCTCGTTTCTTTCGCGCCTGAACGATCAAGAAGAAATGAAATTGATGGGTTTGTCTCCATAATAGCTCAAGCGCAATATCGACGATTTTTCAGAAGAGTCAGTAATGTTATCCAAAATCTAATTTTTAATTTTGAAGAAACAATCCTATACTCCTAAAGCACATCAATGCTGATTAGATGCCTGAAAAGTTAGATTGGAGAAATATTATATTTCAAAAAAATTAGTGATAATTATTTTGAAAATTCATTTCATTTTCAATACGCATAAAATTTGGCAAATGCATGATCAATACCACAGGGCCCTAGAAATAATTCGGTTCCTATTGCGTGGAGTTGGAAAACTGAAATAGGAATAATTGCACCAAAATTATTAGACCGAAAGAGTGTATATATTGAACTCATGAAAGTTAATGAATTTTTTTTATTTTCTAGACAAATTTAATAAGTCTTTACCGACATCAGCTATTTATGATGTAATAAGTAAAGTTCTTCCAATGAAATCGATCAAAAATTGCTGGGCAATGACACCTAGTTATCATATATTTAGTCACTCAATAACAATTGATGCTTATTTAAATAAACCTAATAAACAAATACACTGTTGTCAACATTTCAACTTTGTTCTTTTAACGCGTAATCAACTCATGAAAACTAATTTTTCAAATTTTTTAAAACACTTGGATAACGATCAATTATTTTTATAAATTAAAATTGGTTTATAACATTTTTAGTAGAAACTACAATCGTTAATCGTTATCCAATTTTTTTAAAATGTTACAAAATTAATTATTAACAGTTGATCAACTTGAAAAATAAAGTTTAAGTCATGAAAAATAGCCAGATAACGAATTCATTCATTGAGTTTGTTTAAAAAATCATATATTTTAATTATTGGTTATATGGACTTCTTGATAAATAATTGGCTAATAATTATTTCTTAAAGGGAAGCGGCATTTTTGTTTATAAATAGGGCATTATTTCGCAACTGCAGTACCCACTCAAAAAGATTAAAGATGTCTGCCCTAAGCCAAACTTGGTCAAAGTCTTGTGATCTTGAATATTAGTTTATGGGAAAGAAATGCTATTATTTGCATAATTATATACCGAGTGGGAGGGGGTAAGAATTTCGGGATTTTCGTCGATATTGCCTATTTTTGCGAGATTTAATTCTTCTATTTGGTAATAGGAACATTTGTTTAGTACAGCTTCCACAGGTTTTTATATGCCCTTTTCATTGATCAGGAACATTTTTTGAAATAGATAGTATTTGGCCTCCAAAAATGAAAGCCAAAAACAAATTTGATTTCTGTTGGTAAAACGCCTATTTTGTCATCTTTTGATCTCAAATGAAAGTCTAACTCTCTGCCTTTAAGAGCATTGAGGTCAAATTGTGGGAATTTTAATCTTCATTAATAAAAATAAGCAATGAGTTTAGATGTTTAGAGGTGGCGCAAGCCCCATGACGTTTAACACGTATTTCCCATAAGAAAAAAATACTTTTTTGTAAATTCGATTCATAATCCTCAATACTGGCTGAATCGAGTTTAAACTGAAAATTGCTCTTCACAATTAGCCATAGAATACGAATAAAGTATCACTTTTAAAATACCTGTATCACCCCCATTAGTTTTTGGGCGTTTTACCGTAGTCTATATTTGTTAGGGCTCATATCATGAATGAGCACTCTGCTTCCTCGTCATGTCGAAATAGCAAATAGATAATTCGCTTTCTCAAAGAAGAAGGATGATTAATTATTTTAATAAAATTGTAAATCTCAATTTTTCCAATATTATGAATGATTAAAATTTTCTTAATCTTCAATCAAATATATTAATATTATAGAATAATGAATTTGTTTTGAGTCGAGGAATATTCTGTTTGCATGCATTAACTGTGAATTATGACAATGAAAAAAGTTTTAACTATAAAAAACAATTTTTCAAGTAGTAAAAACGTGCTAAAAATGCAATTAACATTTTTTGAAATGCTTGTGTCTGATTTAAGTTATTAGTGGTAAAAATAAGCCGTACGAACTTCATCAATTTATCTGCAACTATTCTCAAGTTATCGTGTTCACAAAAAAGTGTAGCACGGACACACACACAAAATGTAAATATCTAATACAAGGTTCAAAACATTGTATTAGACATTTATCAACTGACGAAAGTTGCATGAAAGGCATTACATTTTTTTCGAAGATGTAACTATTACAGAGCTTCCTCTATGAGGAAGCAAAATAAATTTAAAGAAAGATTTTCTTATATTTATTATAATTTGGAAGGAATGTTCTCATAAATATAGTCTTTAAAATATTTTTAAACAAACTTTTAAAAAGTTACTATGCTCCATTCCACTAGGATTGTATAATTTTAACTGTTAAAAATTTATTATACGTAGATTAGATATAAAGGATCACCGTCCTATGAACCCCTACGTAAGGACATAAACGTGCACAGTTGGGTTAGTGACATCTGTGCAGGTGCTAGTTAGGCAAGTGCCATCTGTGCACGTGCGCAGTTGGGCAAGTGACATCTTTGTACGTGCACAGTTAGGAAAGTGACATATGTGCACGGTCAAGTACACAGGAGTCCATCTATGCACGTCGAGATTGTGGCGTGTATAGTTGTCCGAGTACCATCTGTGCACGTCGAAATTTCAACGTGCACAGATGGGCTCCTGTGGACTTGGACGTGCACAGATGGACGCGCACAGTTATCAGTCAGACCATCGACGTGCACAGTTGGGCACGTGCAAAGTTTCTACGTGCAAAGCTGTCCGTCACCCGAAGAAACACACCCAATTCCGAAAAAATAGAGTGGGATGCTGTCGTTTAGCAGTTGAGGTTCATGTCACTATAGACTTTGAATGGTGAAAAAAGAATTCGGTTTTTAATTCAATAACAACAAAAAAGCGAGAAAGTACATGTGAGATACGTTATTTCTAAATATATGAAAGTGATCGCTTTTGAAAAGATATTTCTATTTTGGTAAAATAAGAAGAAAATTTAAAAGGTCATCACTACAAATGCTTCGGAAGGCAAACATTCCATGCGTGCGTGACGAACAACAAATAGCGAATTAAATACAAAATAGGTATCCTTTTATTTTGTGTATTGAGGGTAAAACGAGAAAAGTTCAATCTACCGATTTAAATTTTTCATTCTTGAAACGTTTCAAGGCGATTAAAGGTTTATTTAAGGCGAGGAGGTTGTTTTGAGCTTGAGCAGTCTGCGAGACCTAGGCGAGTCATAGACGGAGCTACACGCGAACAGAAAACAAAGCTGAAAGTGAGCTGCAGACAAGCCGACTGCTCCTTTTGCAAACATCATTCGAGCTAAAAAAAAGTCTACGCGCACACCCCATACAATATTTGTTCGGCACTGGTATCAAGAAAAACTAAAAATGAAAGCGAACATTTTTAAAAACATCTTTTCCATCTAAAATATCATGCTTTTACATGAAAACCTTTATTTTGAAATTGAAAGAAAAAAAATTTTCTTATAATTATAATACTATAAAATGGAATTTTAGAAGGTAAAGGGCACATGTATAAGATATATTTTGATAGGCTGCGTCTAGTCGGCCCGAAAAACTGGGGGAGTTGGAAAATCTGGGGCGACGAGCCAAGCGCATGAAAAATATTTGAATAGTCATCCCAAATTTCGGGACGACGAGACACTTCAATTCTGATATGATTGATAACAGGGAGAACCCCGAAAAAATAATACTTAAAGAACAGCTGCCTCAATGATAGTCTTAAAAAAGAAATGCAAATCTAAATGTAAAGTCCTTCCATTTAGGCCATCCCTGAATAAAATCAGACAAATAACAAATCATTTAGCATGTAGTGGTCAAAAAGCGAAAAATTTTTTCGTTTTTTTTATACCTCAGGTATGAAAGAAATATCATCATAACGTATAAAAGTTTATTTGTGATAAAGATCTACATGTCAAGATCTTCAATTTCAGACATCTTTAAAAACAATTCGACTAAAAGAAAAGTTTCCACCATAGTCATCTGAGAAGCGAGATTTCCGCATTTTTCTAACATTTTACCCATTGCTGACAAAAAAGCAATACTATGACAGAGAAAATCTTATTTTTGGGTGCACAGAAGCCTTTAAATATTAGTTGATGTGGCAGGCGCGTAAAACATTAGGCGAGGTGTAGACGGAGCTGAAGACAAGACGAAGGAGAAGCTGAAGTTGAGCCGCAGGCAAGCCGACTTCTGCTGCAAACATCACTCGAGCTAAGACCTTCAATTTGAGCCACTCTTTCAAGACAATCGATCTAAAAGAAAAAATCCAGCATAGTGATCTAAAAAAAGTGAGATTTCCTAATTTCAATCCAATTCACATCTAAATGGCAAAACGTTCAATTCAAGGCAACCCCGAAGAAAATTTTACTAAAAGAGAAACTGCTAACAATGTGGGTTGGAAGAAAAAAATGTCCTGATTTTTCTCATTCTCAGCCACTGATATGAAAAACAATACTATGATATCGACGCTTACATTCCGTACCGCTCCACGTCACGTTTGGTCCGTGTAACAGTTTTGTTCCTGTATATAAGTATAGTACCTGAAGTTATACAGTGACCAAACGCGATGTACGTGTAGGGGTATGGGATGGAGGAATCGATGAAGCCAATTTGGTTTTGTAATGCACACCTAAATTCCATGATATTGAATTTGAACCACCCCTGATAAATATCGAAATTAAATTAAATTTTCTGGCACAATGGTCTAAAAGATGGAATTTCCTAATTTATAATTTATTTTTACATCACTGATAACACATAAATGACACTTCACACAGGAAGTTATATTTTTTTGACGCAGCCGAAACCTGAAATTCGAGCGATCTTTGAAGACCATTGATCTAAAAAAATAATACCAGCATAGTAGTCTAGCAAATTAATTTTCCTAATTTCTCTCATTTTTTACATACTGATAGCAAAAAAGCAATATCAGCAGAGAGCTAATTTCATTATATAATTGTCATCTACATTTCAAGATATTTAATTTCAACCATCCTCTAAAAATATTAGAATTCAAGTGAAGTTTCCAACATAGTGGTCTAAAAAACAAAATTTACCTATTTTTTCTTTAAAAAAATAATATATGTAAGTGGTAAATTGACATACTTCAGACCAAAGAAAGTAGATTAGTTGTTAAAATCCTTTATTCATTTCAGTTGCCAACATTTCCAAAACGGTTGTTTTCCTCATCAGCACATAAAGTTTAAGCTAAATTCCGAAGTTCGTCAAACATCTTAATTATCATTCAAGATTCCTATTCCTCATCTTCATTACTTGAAGAGCTTCATTTTTTACTTGAAATTGTTTTTACTTTCTTAAAAAACTTTCAATTGTTTGAATTCTTCTAAATTCATACTTCCAAAAAATTAATAATTTTATTAATTTAGTCGTAAAATCAGAGACTTCACAAGTTTTCTGCTCCATTTTCTCTAATTTTGCGACTGAATTAACAAAATTATTAATTCTTTGAAAGTAAGAATTTGGAAAAATTTAAACAATATAAAGTTTTTTAAGGAAGTAAACAAAATTTCAAGTAAAAAATGAAGCTCTTTGAGTGATGAAGATGAGGAATAGGAATCTTAAATAATAATTAAGATGTTTGACGAACTTCGGAATTGATGAGGAAAACAACCGTTTTCGAAACGTTGGCAGCTGAAATGAATAAAGGATTTCAACAACTGATCTACTTTCTTTGGTCTAAAGTATGTCAATTTACCACTTATATATATATATATTTTTTATAAAGGACCCCGCAACAAATGTACAGTAAATGGCTTTTTGTGAAATATTCTAATTCTAATTCTTTGTTGTCTTTTCGAACCTGCAAAGCAAAAATCCGAAAGAAAATACTAAGAAGAATGGACAGTTTTTTTTACAAAAAATTGTCAAAATTTCGATTTTGACATGTATTTTAATAGGAAAATGCTTATTTTACTGAAAAATTTTTTTTTCTCCTAAACTCTTTGTTAGATTTTGCTAAAGGTTTCACATTTTGACTATCAGTCTCACCGAAACAAAAGGTTCATATCTGAGATCTAAAAATATTAACAGTTTTTTGGGTATACAGCATGTTATGGGGGTGTTTTCCTACTTTAAACATCCACGTATGGAAATCGTCATTTCTTAGTAACTAAAGTCACTGGATATTTCTTATTTAACTGCTGGGACATGGAATCACTTTCAAATAAGTGAAGGAAGCGTGCATATCACGGATTTTATATATGTGCATTTACTTCAAGGGCTGTTTTATCATCCCTTTCATATTTAATCCGGAATATCGACATTTCTTAGTGACTAAAATTACAAAAAGTTTTCTGATTAATCCATGAGGATAGGAATCATATTAAAAGTAAGTAGAAAAGGTGTAGACGACAAGGATGTCTTTGAATTTCTTAAAGGGTTTTTGAATCATCCCTTATTAAGAGAAGCAGAGAAATTAACCTTTCGTAAGGAGTAAATCACCAAGGATCAGGCCTACAATATCGCTTTAAAACATACATATAGGAAGTGTCCTTCAGGAGGACTTGCATTATAATTTATTTTCAGGGTAGTTTAATCATGCCTTAATCATTGAAACAAAGAAATCAATATTTTATACGGGATAACGCACCAAATATTTTTTTATTAACATGTTATTTATCAAAAAAATCACTTTAAAACACACAAAAGGAAGCGTATTTTAACAGGATTTGCATTAGTTTTTATTGTCAGGGTCATCTCATCATCCCTTTTTTACTTAACAAGGAAATCGATATTTTATACGGGATAAAGCATCAGAGATTTTTTAAATTGTACATTGATCAATAAAATCACTTTAAAGATACATAGGAAGCGCCTTCTAGCACGATTTGCACTAGAATGTATTGTCAGGGTCATCTGATCATCCCCTAATTATTGAACCAAGGAAATCGATAATTTGAACGGGATAAAGCATCAAAGATTTTTTTATTAATACATTGATCAACAAAATCACTTTAAAACATATACGGGAGGCGTTTCTTTGCAAGATCAGCGTTTGAATTTATTATGAGGGTAGTTTAAACATCCCTTGAATATATAAACAAGGAGATCAATATTTTATATGGATTAAAGCACCAAAGATTTTTTTAAATGCATTGATTAAGAATATCACTTCAAAACATACATAGGAAGCGGATTTTAGCAGCACTTGCATTATAATTTGTCGTCAGGATCGTCCAATTATCCCCTAATCATTGAAACAAAGAAATCGATATTTTAAACGGAAAAAAGCACCACAGATTTTTTTCCTAATATAAATGTATATATTTTAAAGTGATTTTATTGATCAATGTACAATTAAAAAAATCTCTGGTGCTTTATGCCGTATGAAATATCGATTTCCTTGTACAATAAATAAGGGATGATTAGATGACCCTGACAATAAATACTAATGCAAATCCTGTTATAATACGCTTCCTATTGTTTTAAAGTGATTTTGTTGATCAATAGTATGTCAATAAAAACATCTGTGGTGCGTTATCCCATATAAAATATCGATTTCTTTGTTTAAATAATTGAGGGAAGATCAAACTACCCTGAAAATCAATTATAATGGAAGTCCTCCTGAAGGACACTTCCTATATGTACGTTTTAAAGCGATATTGTAGGCCTGATCCATGGTGATTTATTCCTTACGAAAGGTTCATTTCTCTGCGTCTCTAAATAAGGGATAATTTAACAACCCTTTAAGAAATTCAAAGACATCCTTGTCGTCTACACCTTCTCTATTTACTTTTAATATGATTCCTATCGTTAATTTTTCTAGACCTTAGATATGAACCTTTTGTTTCAGTAAGACTGATAGTCAAAATGTGAAACCTTTAGCAAAATCTAAAAAAAAAGTTTGGGAGAAAAAAAACTTTTCACTAAAATAAGCATCTTTCTATTAAAATACATGTAAAAATCGAAACTTTGACAATTTTTGTTAAAAAGCTGTTCATTTTTCTTACTCTTTTCTTTCGGATTATTACTTTGCAGGTTTGAAAATATAAAAAAAATTATATTTAGAATTTTTCACAAAAAGCCATTTACTGCACATTTGGTGCGGGATCCTTTATATTACTCAGACAAACAACATCGCTCTAACAACATCATTAATCTAACTATTATTTTTTCTTTTCTTTACCACTGATAATAAAAAAACGACACTTTAATATAGTGAAAACAATTATTTTTGTATCCGCATCTATATGCCGAGACCTTCAATTTGAGCCATCTTCGAAGAAAATCAGATAATTTTTAGGGTATGATAAACCCTGTACATAAAAGTGCACTCGCTATATCAATGTATATGGGTTAAAATAATTTGACCTGAACTAAAAATTCAAACTCAAATAAGAAAAAAATCCGATAAGCAGAAAATTAAAATGTATACAGATTTTGACTATGCTAGATCAAAACTACAAGGCTATATAGGTCGTTTTTCGTCTTCGAAAATTGTTTGTGTTTCTGTATAATCATCAAAGCACATTTTATCAAGATTTTTGAAAAACACTTTGTGCTCTTATATATTTTGAACCATTACCCAAAATTTCATCACAATATATTGATTTTTTAAATCATAAAGTCCCCGAATGTGATAACATGTAATATAATAATGTCTGTCACATGCCCTTAACGTATAAAGTTCACCGTGTAGAGCTAATGTTTTAGAGTCGGGAGTGTAAAATAAATGTGCAGTATAATAATAATTCATTTACTATATTAAAAATGTGTAATGTTTGTAATGTCTAGAACTGTTTTGCATAGAGTCCATGCCAAGCTGAAAAGTTTGTCTGATTTGAAATTGAATAATATTTGGGTGTACTTCCTGGCTTTTAAAATACAGCTTGTTACAAATAGAAAATATTGAGCGACAAAATTTTCGGATGCAAAACAAGCGAATGTCCTTCCGTTTCGAGCGTACTTACTTTTCAAGCTGATGGCAAGCCGAGGCATTGGCATCGACAGCTGATTGAAAATGCATGGCGACACAAGTGAACAATTGCGATCCAACCCGACAGTTTGCTCAATGCAATGTATTTTCAAAATCAGCCCTGGCAGCTGCCAGGCTTCGCGTATAGAAGGCTCGCCTAATACTCTAACGAATCCGAGGAGTCGAGCACGCCCTGTTGAATATTCACTAGTAGAGGGTCAACTAATGCAGTATAAATGTCGTGACTTTGAGTGACGTCTGCTTTACTGGGTGATTTACAGATAAATGAAATCCAATCAATGAGCATTGAACGCACAATTATTGATTACCCTACTAGAGAATAAATCTTTTAGTTCACACGAAAATGATTCATCGTATCGGCCAGCGATATGGAAACAGGGAATTTGGCGCCACCCTTCCTCAAGGAAAAAGTTCCACAGATCAGCTTTTTCCTACATAAAGATCTGCTCTGGACATTTTACTAGAGAATAACATTCGAAGCCAATGTATATAAAAAAAACTAGGGCATGTCTCTGGACGAAAAATGCTTCCTCAGGTGAATTTTCAATTGCGTAGTCTCTACAGTCTTCCTTGATACCCTAACACCTTTTTCGTTTAGTATTTGATAGTTATGAAATAATGATTATTGATTTTGTTCATCATAAACTCACAGAACATTACAATGCACTCGCTCAGGAAACTGAATCATTCCATTTTATTTAGAAATTTTGTATTTTTCATATGTAAATTTCACATTCACCGGACTACCACATGATTGAAGTAGTGGAGAAAATAGTATTCTTCGGGAGGAAAATGCCTAGTTTTCAAATCTAGTTCTGAAATAACACTTCATTGTGTATTTTGTTTCTTGTGTTTTCAATTACTTTCAAACGGTCTGTTTTACGAACTGTTTATCGCCACGGAATGTTCCGTCAGGCTAGCCACTTTTCTTCCTAATTACAACGAATTTTGTTATAACAATAAAAGTGACTCTTAAACTTAGTATTTATGTTCCTCAAATAAACCAGCATGCATTATGCTGCCAAAAAAAGTTTTCAAGTCCTTTTTTCTGCTATAAAATATAATATTGTTCAAATGGCAATTTTTTAAATTGTACTTATTTAAAGAATAAATTGCACAAAATGCAAATAAATAATCTAACCTGAAGTCATTCTGAAGTATTTGATGATGGTACAGAAGAATGTGGCATTCACGTAAATTATTATAGAATAGAGAAAAACTCAAATTCTGTAATGTAAAATATCGATGCAAAATACTGTGGGTATATTCGCTATATTTATGTATTTATTTGTCCTTGCTTTATGAGTTCTGTAATTCTCCACGGGCATCAAATAAATCATCTTTCTCACAGAGGGAGGTTTTTTTTTCACTGAAAAAACTGACTCTTCATGCAACAAGTTGATGTTTCTATCGTATACCGAAAATCTTATTTCCAGAAAAGCAGAGAGACCATCAAAAAGTCAATCAATATGTCTTGTCGCAGCGAACAACTGTTTAGGTTACGGTTGTAAAATATTTCAAATTTTAAATAAGTTTTCGTGGTATGAGAGAAGTGAAAAATTTTATTTGGAATTTGAAAAAAAGTATTGGTATGTCACGGAAGGTCATGAAAGGTTCTTCTACAGGTCAGTCGATGCGTCTCGCAGACGCAAACAAATACACCATATAGAAAATTACTATTGTATTCCCAATATTAATGACAGTTTTCCTCATATAATAAAGATGAAAAAATATGTCTATTTTATAAATTGGCATTGCTAGATCCAGGACCGGATTTATATTAGGGGTCGGCGGGGCCGCGGCCGATGGCCCCCACAGAACGGGTAATTCGACTATAAAGTGGGCTAGTCGGCAAAAAATGGTAGATTATCGGCTAGATCATAAGAGGTCACGGAAAATTCATCAATAAGACATTCGACGCGACTCGAATATGGGAACAAGTACAACGAATACAGTACCGTAGTATTCCTAATATTAACAAAGGTTTTCTGAAGTAAACAGAATGATCAATTTTTTTATATATCACGATCTGAAGTTTGTTAGATATCGGCAATTAGAGTTTTTTGCCATTTTTCGTGAGAAATAATCCCCGCACCTCGTATTGTTTGAAGTTAACGATTTCGAAAGAGAGAAAAAAATTATACGCAAAGTACTGCTGTGCAAACAAGAAAAGTGGTAACTACATTGTGGATGAGTCTTCTTTTAACTTAATCGTAAATTTTATATTCCTATGAAGGACTGTTCATACATCACAGAACACAGATGCGTTCTCATCGCGCGCTGCGCGCGCGGCTCGCAGGTTTCTGAGCGCCTGGGGCGCGCAGCTTCTGATTCTCACGCTTCGCGTTAGATAATGTATCTACCTCGCGCTCGGTATTTGTACTTTCCCCATATTTGAGCACAGACCTTTCAAGAGTAAAGTTCAAAGCATCGACTACTGTAATTTTGTGATTGTGATTGTGAGTTCTCTCACAGAAAAAACTGGGGTTTCTATTAGAACCAATTCTTGGTTCCAAAGGAACTGCAACAAAAAGGAACCTCTCTCGCTGAAAAGGAACCCAAAATGATAAATGGTTTCTAAATGAACCTAAGTGTGTATTCAAATGTTTCTAATAGAGCCTTTTTCTCACTTCTGCCTTGACTCACTTCAAAGATTGTACGAGTTATTGATGCACATTTTGCTTTATAATTTGAATTAGATAATGTAGGACTGAACAAAAATTTAATGAAGAAACTAAAATCATAGACATTAGTCATTATTGAAAGGAAGATATCGCACATGAAATGTGACAGTTTTCAAGGTTATGTTAAAAATCCGAAGTTTTTATACTGCGCATGCACAAGAAGCGCGGGACTATTCAAAATTATATAATAAACACTTGCAATATGAGGTCAATATAACATTCTTTCAAGAAGCTAGGTATTTCTATAATTCAGAAAAAAAATTTTAAATGAGAATAAAAATCTTTGGTTAACATTTATCTGTGTGACGATTCATAGTAATCATTGATTTCGAATAGGACCGCGCTTCTCGGCACATGCGCAGTTGAAAACGTCGGCAACCGCCGATGGCCATCTGTTGGATTTAAACTAACTAAAAAGGAACCCTTAATGAGAGTTCCTTTAGAGTCTAAGTTCTAAATGATCCCAAGTTTCACTTGAGCCGCAACATTACTGAACCCTTATTTTTTTCTGTGCTTTTGTTAAAACTCCTTTGCCTGTAACGAATACATTCTTATCTCGTATCTCGTGCTTCGCGCTCGATTTCGCCCAGAATGAAGACTTAAATAAATTACGTTCAACGCACTTTCATATCAAAAGAATATTACTTTTATTTATGTGCTTCTGCCTGGGATGGCTTATTCAGATATTGCAAACTAAAGCACTTATTTTATTTGAGATGATTACCTTAATATTTGTTCCTTATTTTGCCTGAAATTTTCAAATTTTCATTGTCTTGCTCCTATAATTTAAAAAATGTGTAGGTCTTGCAATGAGCAATAATTTTTGTTACTTAACTTGTTCTAGCGTTTTATGGCTCAAAGTTTGAATTTTTGAAATTTCAAAAAAATTAAAAAAGTTGTTATGATAATCTTGTGGAGCTTTCAAAAAGCGATGTTTTCCTTCCTTTGGAATTTTTTCATAACGCGCGTTGTGGGGCTTTAAATTTCCATTTTCGTTTGATTTTTGAAATGTTTTAAATGCAATTTTTTGTAAATGGAATTTTATAACGCTAAACAATTTTTCTGTATCAAAAAAAGTTATAAGGATACATTTTTTGGCTTACTGAGCACTATAAATAGCCATGCATAAAAATTTGTAATCTTGAAAAAAATGGTCCTTAAGATTTTGAAACTGCTCTAGCTTCTTGAATTTTCATTAAAAATATCTGGCTAACGAATTCATCCTTTCTTTGTATACCCTCGTGAAGTGTGCCAAAGCGTAGTTCAACACGATAATTCTGTCGAAAGTTATCGTGTTCATAGACGACGCCAACGACATCAGCGAAAACAGACAGATACCGACGTGAAAACTATTTTTTCTGATGCAGGAAGACTCAAAAATGTAAAAATATAAATGATTTTCATATGACAACCCTGCAAAAACAACAATTAAGTGAATATTATGTTGTTTTTTTATTTGAAAGATAAACAGATTAAGATATAATTTGTAAATAGTAATGATTTTACTTTCAGGTTGGGGGATAGGAGACTCATCCAAAATCTCGTTACAACTTTTCTTATTTGGGCGACAGAGTAGAGTTTATGTATCTTGAGAATAAAAACTCGAAGTATTCTCCTTATAATGACTTCGGACTCGGCTCTACTGGTCGCAAGTGGTAACGACAAGATTGGATCAGACGAAGTGATACGTGACAATCTAAAGTGTAATGAATACTAATCTACTTTTATTGATTTACTCACGAAAAATGAAACTGAGAAAACTAAAAATATAACTTTTTTGTAACGTATGCACGAATTGTTCGCTTTTCGAGGCATGTATTGCCTGCAGAAAGTGACCAGTTCCAAAACCGTGGTAAAAAGCAGTTATTAAAAGACTTTTTCTAGCTTTGAGTAGCTGCTGCGCGTGCGCAGTTCAAGGCAGATTACTTTTTCTAAGTTGCTGGGCTCGCGCATTTCGATTCAGAATTACTTTTCAGAACTGTCGGAATCATATCCTCACTTTATTATGATTTGACGCTTGAGATACTGATTGTAAGTAGAGAGTCTCTAGGGAGAGTTGAGACACGCGGGAATCGTTTCTGATTCGTTAGATCCAACCGGAATACGGAAGTCTAATTTTGTGACGACTTCCATATTCCGGTTGGCCCTAGTTGAGTAGTGGGGTCTCACGTGTCTCAATTCTCCCTAGAGAATCTCTAATTGTGAGTAGTGAATAGTGATTTGACAAACTCGAAGTAGTAAGTTACCATAAATGCCTGATAAATTGCCTCAAATTACCAATAAATAACCGAAAATTTTTAAAATGTTCAGATACCTGAAATTTCCGGCAATTTAGCAATTTTCCATAAATTTTCAGAAATTTTTAGATTTTTTCCAAAAGCTTTGGATGCCGTCAATTTCTGTACATTTTTTGTAATTAACAAATTCACCGGAAATTTTCTGTAATTTTTGGTAATTTGACCATTAAAATTACCCTGAATTTCCAAAAAATTTGTTTTCATCATTTCTGAAAATTAAAATTTCATTAATTTGTCACAAAAAATATCGTGTGGAAGAGGAGCTAAAAGTAGACAATTGCAACTCTTATGAAGTTTACAGAACTGCCTACTTTCCAGACTTGTAGCACAATGTACTGCTTTACGACATTCTTCGCTCCAGAGAGCGAAAATTGCAAAATTGCAAAGCGCGAAAACCGACAAACGCTAGCTCCAAGTGCGTTCAAACTTGCGAGCTAATTGCGAAACTATAGGTGTGGGCGATATCGATTCGATTATTCGAGTGTTAATATTTTGGCCCAAAGAAATACTTTTAAATTGATTTTTCTACTTTTGATTCTTGCGTAAATAGATTTTTTTAAGACCTTTCTCATATATAATTTAATATTTTATTATTCACAAGCGCCCCTTAATCATTTGCATACTATTGTCTACCATAATGCATTTGAATCCACTGCCTTATTCCAACAATATTCAAACGAAAACATAGTGACTCTAGCCTTCAACTTGTTTCATGTGAACGTAGGTCGAGCGAAAAAAATTTGAAAAAATTTGAGGTTACATTTACATAGACTTAATATAGCAGGGATCAGAATGCAAATTCAGGAAATTTTTCCTATCAATCATCTTTGTATAATTAAATGAATTTTCCCAAAGCTAAGCTGGATATAAAAAATTGAAATTCAGCTGTACCAATATAATATTAACTTTAATAAACTAATAAAGTTATTGAGCATAATAATTCTAATTTCGTTATATTTGCAATTAAACTGACGTTTCGGATATTTCTAACATTATATATCTACAGCTTGTTCATTTATCGATGAATTCTTCTGTTGGACTTAATGTTTAGCTGAATTAATTAAAAGGGTGAAGAAATAATCTAAAAGAGGTAGCACAATGTGAGTTGCCGACAATGCGGCTTGCCATAAATATGACCTGCCGCAATTTGACTTGACACAATGTGACTTGCCGGGCGTTAGCATGATCATATTCCGTAAGTTCCTGAACCAGCACACTGTTATGTGCAGTTGTGCACCGTAAAGCTCTTATGATTATTAATACTTAACATATGTTGTTGGAAAACTGTAGCTGCTGATGTAAAATTGCATTTCCAATATATTCTGGGCTCATTTCAATTCCGGTTCCCTGACCTTTGAAATTGTCAGCCTCACTTTATAATTGCACAAACAGATAGCACTCTAAGGAATCTTTATTCCTAATTTTTAAAAATTCCCAAAAAATGATTTGTTCCTTATAATACCTCAAAGTTAAAATATCTCTTTAAGAATCTTCATTTTTAATTTTATATTGAAATATATGGCTGGAAGAAAATACATGTCAATAAATTGATTAGTTGTTCCACAGGTTTTTGCCCAAGATTTTATTTTAACATGTTAAAAATAGAAGGGAAGATGCAAAAGGTGATGGATCGGCATAATGGGAGGTGAAGATAAGGGGTGGTGTGTAAGGCGATATACAATAACTTCTTTCTCGCCTACGCATTTGATTTAAAAAATCTAAATACATTGGACTCTGGATTTCAATAAACTGGATTTGTGCATTCCGTGAACTGATCCGCGCGGCAGTTTCTGATGAGAGTAGCCGCGAGGCCGAGAAGGGAGGATGTGTTCAGTCACCCGGGTAAAAATATTTTGTCTTGGTTTTGTCTTGTATGTCTTCGATATGTCTCGAATATGTCTCCAAGACAGTGATATCTGGCTCCGTCTCACCAGCTAGATATTGGAGATATACAGGCTTTGCTTGCATTTATGACTGTTGACTGAGCCAAGACAATACCAGGTTGACTTGTTTCAAGACAAGAAGTGTAAGTCCTGATAAATATAACGAATTGCTCTTTAAAAAAATTATATTGCCAGTTTGTGGCTTTAACATTTGCCAGGGTCAAAAGTAAAGAAGTTTTAGTTTGTAAATTTTATTGTCCATTATACTCCGGCCTCTATAAACTATGGACCCCACAGACAGGGCCTGCCATTTCCAGGAATCAGGTAGCTAGGTGAGGACCAAGCAGTTGACATCTGCTGAGGATTAAAATTTTACAACCGATAAAACTTGTAATTTTGTAATAAATAATTTTTAAATAAGAAATTCGGAACCTGTCTGTCTCAACAACTGCAGGCATATAAAATTTTTGATGAAAAGATTAAAACTGTCATTTTCTAGAAGTATCTAGTGAACTGTTGGAGATAGGAAAAAATGGACAACATTTTTAGATTCGCCATCCAAACAACATAACTATTGCAGACCAATGAAATTATCAACACATGAACAATAAATACCATGAAGATAAATAATTTAAACATTCTATAAAGTTTGAAGCGGATTAGTGATGACCCTCAAGACATAAATTTGTGTCTTCAAGTTATAAATATTCGTCCTAAGACATCAAGAATACTCTGGTTCCGTCTCACGAGCTAGACATACAGAATGACTTGGAATTGTCTTGGACTGGTCTTTACTCAAGACAAAATCAAGACCAAATATTTTTACCCGGGCAAACGTGACAATCAACAGGAGGACCTCACTCAGCCCGTTAGTTGTATCAGGTTACGTCATGCCTCGCATTCTTAACAGAAAGCGTTCACGCTGCTCTGCCTGTGTACGTTCGGAGTGCCTGGATTCGTGTGCAAGGCCAGAACCTAAACCGTGCACAAATCCAGTTTCCAGTGTACTTGAATTGTTTAGGTATCTTAACTCACTAAATCTGAATCAATGAAAAATTATTTACAATTTTCTTTACTAACCAGTTCCATAAATTATTACTCGTATTGCCGTATTTGTTATTTACATTCTCAATAATTAGGAGGTATTGGTTTTATGCGAAAAATGACTTTCGTCGATATCATCAAATGTGGACGTTTTGAGGCCCACTGAGTCAGAAAAAATAGTTTTCATGTCGGTGTCTGTCTGTCGTTGTTGTCGTCGTCCTTGTCGTTTGTTAGCCAGATTTTTTGGATACAAATTCAAAAAGTGAGAGCTTTTTAAAAATTTTCAAGACCATTTTTCTTCAAGATTTGAAAATTCTATGTGAGGTTATTCGTAGTACTCGGAAAGTCGAACAATCTATCAACACGACTTTCCCAATATAAATAAAATCACCAGCGTTATAGCATTTGGAAAATTAAAAAAAGTGTGGAAACGCGTTCTCCTACATGTGCGGATTTCTTTTTAGAGAAACATAAAAAGCTATGAGAAAAATCTAATTACTTCTTGTTTGGTCTTCCTACCTTATATCACTGAGACTACGCTCTGAAGAACAGCCGAATTTTTTTACCAATCGAGCGCTCCTGTTGACCCCCTAGCTTTTAATGCCAAGAATATCCATATTTTCGTAAAATATAAAACAAGGTCACGTGGACAGAGGGACCAGGGTGGGCTTGTCAAATGTTCAAGTTTGTCCACAATGGGGACGGGGGGGGGGGGGGGGGGGTCAAAGAGTGGTGAAAAATGGTCCACGTGGTATATGAACGGCCTTCTACTGAATTTCTATCAACGCCATCAGCAATGACTTTTGACCTGAAAAGCTAGTTGTAAAATTTGACATCCAACCATTTTTCATGAGCAAATAATTAAATATCAAAATTTCACCAAATATTACTGCGCTAATATATTCGACTCAAAAAAAGACCTGAAAACTTTCTCTTTATATTAAACTTCAAAGAATAATGCTTATAGTTTGAAGCGGAGCATGGGGCGCAACGCAACACATGTTTCTGCAGTAATTCTTCACGTAGAATCCATTGATATAGTTATTTTTTAGTGTAAAGTAATAAATTATTAGTACTACTACTTTTCGGATAATTTCTACTACGAGTCCCCTCTATCAAGGACCAAAGTGGCTACAACTTTTCATCGGTTCCATATAGGGCCCAAGGAAATTTGGCAAAGTTTCATTCTTTCATCACAAAAACCAGATTCGGAGTCATTTTTGCGGCTTAACGTCCGGATAAATATTCGTAATTCGAGGGCTTCGCTGATACCAACAGGCAAGTTTTACATCGGCAACTTGAGTAAGATAATTCCATTGATTCTAGAGAAAAGTTGCCAAGCAGAATGTTAGAATGAAAATGGGACAAATTCTTGCTCGAAATCCAATTCCTCATTCTGTATAACGTAGTGGTATGAGTGCAAAGTGTATTCATCGTCGTTGGAAATAACACCATATCATAGTAGTACGAGCTGCTCGTTGCATTTACAATTTAAAGCAGGTTTCGATTAAAACTATGAACAACCGAGGAAGGATTAGGGCATGGTTATACCCACGATATGAATAGAGGATGAGACCAAAGTACAGTATTCTTTGCGCCGCACTTTTCAATTCGATGGAACCACGTTCAGCGGATATTGCAACGTATCCCCAGCGACCGTCGCGTGTCGAGAGCCCTGGACTTGCAAAGAAAATTGTAATTTAAAAGAATAATGGCTACGCTTCTGTAATTACATTTTTCAAACCATCACGACTTTCAAGAATTCGAAACTTACAGGATCTAACAAGTAAAGTAAGTTATATACTGGACGTAAAGGGTGATTGTTTAACGAAAGTGAAATTCGCTTTTAATTCAATCAGAAACTTTAGTCATAGTACAAAGCTTGAGCGACAAAAGATATAAAGAAATGAGAAATGCATGTGTATAAGGTGGTAGGCTTTTAGAAAATTAAAGCTTTTCGCACGGGGTACCATTCAAATAATCCTCAGCAGTACTGTTTGTATTTCTTGTGGCTTCCTTCGTTATTTCTTGTACAACTTTCAATATGTTAATTTTTAATGGTGGTGGAGAATTTCAAAGTGAAAGTGATAAATTTGTGAGGCAAATTGAATGGATACTTTTTGTGCAGACAAATTTCTGTTCCATCATATGATCCTGTTTAAACAATTATATCTTTTCAGGTTTCGAAGGAGGAATCCTTCCTAAGAGATTTAGTTGTATTTCCATTTATCAGCAGGTGGAGGAGAGAGAAGGCCAAAATGCTCAAAGTTGTTCTTTAGGTGCGATTATCTTATGAGACGGCTCAAAATTGTAGGTCTTGGTATGTGAAAATTCGATAGAAATTAAAATTTTCTGTTATACTAGAGTTTCGTAGTTATCAGTGGTTAAAAACTAGAGAAAATGAGAACATTTGGTAGTTTAGACCACTATGCTGGAAGCTTTTCGCTTAGTCCTACTTTCTTCGCGGACGGGTGAAATTGAAGCTGTTGACCTGCACAAAAAAAAATAATTTGGATATATTATGCGCTCACTTTTTTCTCAAGCAGTATTCGAAAAATAAATAAAATAAGGAAGTTTGGTATCTTAGAAGTTTCACTTTTTTCGATGAAAAAAATTCAGAGCTTTCAATTATGGTCCAATTAATAAGTTGTTTTCATTTGAAATTGAAGTTCATAAAATTCTAAGGCCCTCAACGTCTGACTTTCGTCTTCTTTTTTTTTTGTTCCAATTCTTTTACTCAGGGTATCGAAAAAGTGACATTTTCCACTTAACTAGTTTTTGCGGCTTATTAACTGCTAAGGAAAACGTTCTATATTTGCTCATTGATCCATTCAATCGTTATAACTAAATTTCATGAAAAAATTAGAAAATAGTGTTATTATCGCTAAAAAATTATTTTTTCTAAAATTGCTATATAATAATGTAAAAATGACATTTCATCGCGAAAATAATAAAAGGTAACAATAACGATTATCATAAACAGTTTCTGTATAAATTAATATACAAAGAGGCCAAAAATGTAAATATCCGTGGCCGTGGCCCGAAGTAAAGGAAATTAGATAGTAAACAGTCAATGGCGTGTCAACCATTTTTTAATCTTACTCAATATACTTACCCGCGCACTGCGTCTTTGTCCCTACTCTGCTGGTGTTTCACGTTTGGTTGACCACCCTCACTTAACCCCGAGGGACTCAACTTTCAGCCCGAAATCGCCGCGGTAACAATTCTCGGAAGAACATAAACTGGGTGGTCATAATTTCAGCTCCCAGTGTAATTTAAAACATCTTCAATGCAAAAAAAAACATTTTTTCCTACGCGAAAGAGCTGAAATTTCGAATTTCTTAATCTAAACTTCTTATAAAAATATAATTGTTATATTTCACGAAATTTTATCAATCCTATATTATGTAAGCACTTGTTTCTAAAAAAATCAATATTTTGATCACAATTTAAGGCTCTAGACTTTTTGAACAGAAGAACTGCATTATCTCCCACTGAGGGATGCCTTGAACTGAATTCACGTCCGAATAAAAATTAAGTGTGCTGTTTCTTTTGTGTATATCAGTGGTTAACAAAAAAAGCTTGCGCCTACGAAACCCTTACTCGAGATAGCTTTGCAACACCTTTGCCTTCTTTCACAATCAAAGAAA
Organism: Andricus quercusramuli; assembly: GCA_932178445.1. Lineage (NCBI taxonomy): Eukaryota > Metazoa > Arthropoda > Insecta > Hymenoptera > Cynipidae > Andricus > Andricus quercusramuli. The sequence goes on along the minus strand of CAKNXH010000525.1, from coordinate 163,637 downwards.
AAAACTGTTAAAATTTGCTGATAAGTTCCTTCGATTCTATAGAAATTCACTTTTAAAATAAGCAAAAGAAAACAAAAAGATTATCATTTTAAATTTAAGACAACATTACAATTTCCACTATTTTGTAATGTTTTATTCAATTGATGAAATGGCTCTATCGTGAGTGCATGTGATTTTGAATTCAGATATTTTTGAACATATTTAAAAAAGAACATTTGAACGTTAAATTATTAATATTAAAAATCCAAAATCAACGACTTTTAACTCATAAAAAATGGGTGGCCCGTGTCCACATGCTAAACTGTAAGTATCGGTAGTTTATGTATTATGTAATCTTTGTGGTTACTTAATATTTCATTTGAAATTAATTAGGAATTTCTTAATTTTAAGTTTACTTTGGAAGGAATCATTATACATATAATTCGATTAGGGTCGCGCCGAAGACCCCGGCAATTGGTATTGATTACAAGCCCGGGCCTATTTCGAGCGAGACCAATATACGTACCCTTATTCCCGCGTGCGTTAATTGCTAAATACTCCTATTATCCTACGTTTACAGCGTATTAAATTGAAGCAATATTCCCTGTGCACACTCTCACTCCCCTACACCCTTCTTCTAACCCTTGAAACTCTGTAACCCATCAATTTCGCACCGAGTTCGTAAATATAACATTCTAGATGATTACACACCGAAACATTTGCTGTCCAGCGGCACATAATCGACTGTTATTCCTTCCGATCAGCCGTAAATCATGCTAATTAATGACACCGGCCTAAATAATCTGAACGACATTGCCAACTCGCTCTCGCCTCATTTGCATAATGATGATTTCGAGTGCGCATCCACCAATTCCCGCTAATTGTCACCGAATACCCACGCGATTTCCGGTATATTAACACGCTAGTTTATGAACACGCATGATTAGCTTGTCGCGTGATTGTGAAATGTGTGATCTGCCAAAAATAATTCATAACAATGAATGCACTCGTAAAAAGCTGACATCGCTTCAAATATGAAGTTACCCAAAATATTATCATCCTAATTTTCTGCTTCTAAAAACTTTTTGATTATATTGATGTACAATGAAGTTTTCCACGATGGTCAGAAGCTATATTATACATTTTTTTCAAATCGAAAGTCATTTTATTTTGAGCCAATGTTTTCAATTTTATAATCAGAATTGTGGAAATTCAAGAAATACAGAGAAAAAGAATTTACACGCAGCTGAAAATGTATGTACTCATAGATTGTATTTAGAAATTGTCACGTAGAAATACTCATAGAAATGCGCGTGGAAATCCACGTTCACGAAAAAAAGTAGTTTAATTTTTGTTGCACATGAATTTAAACTGGGTGAAGTCGGATTTTTTCGCATCGAAAAATAAGATAGAATAAGTTGACATGGTAACCATACCCGATATTATGGTTAAATATTACTAAGTGAAAGGATTTTTGTTTCAGGTAGAGAATACGCTGAATCCGGTACAGAGTTTACACTTTGTTTATGTGTGATTGCATAGATTACTTCAAAATACCGCCCTATTTTCACGGGAATTTTTATCCGAGTTTCCACATATGTTTTTCCACGTTCCTACACGAAAAAATGCGTTTCTCAGAGACACGCTACACAATTTCGTTTGTTAATCGGTTCCTTATAAGAACTTGATTATTTCCAGACATTTCATTCAAGATCAAGATACGAAATAAATGTCATGTAAAATAAACCTTAACTTTCAAATTTTCTATAGCGGTTCCACATACTATGTAAATGTTACGGATGTTTTTGTAAGAGAAACAACATGACTAATGCATGATTAAAACTATGAATGTACTTACGGAAAGTTCAAAGCTGAAACCTGACAGCTGAGGGGTTTGTTGCGCGTGATCTACATATGACATACTTGTTCGTGGAGTGTGCTTCTGTTAATTCGAGGCATTAGTCAAATTAATCACCGTGCGTACATATGTGTGTTGATACAAGAACGTAATTCAACCCTCACTGGAAATTGGATTCATCTTACAACCGTGCCCAACAACCTCATTCACTAGTTGAAGCAACCTACTCCTCCCGGTTCCCTTTCAAATATCGCTATCGAGCACATCCACAAGTACCAGCGATACTTGAAATTCAAACTCAAGAGAGCTTGAACTTCTATCTCCTTTTTTGTAGCACAAATTTGCCGGATACCAAAAGCAATGTGTATATAAGTTGAAAGATATGAAAAGTTCTCGTCACGTTATTGATTGTATCTTCCGATACATTGAATGCTGAGACCAAATTGAGGGTAATGGATTGAAAAATTCGTTTTATGAGAGAAAAGATGTTGTGGCATAGATGAGCCCAACTGAGTTTTGCGTCCTCTTGAAGCTTCGGAAATTTGTCCTTCAGATGAAAACAGTGTTGGCGGTAAGCCAACCTCCGGTGCATCAACGATGACGTGAAGTCGATAGCGCGCACCACTTTTTCCTGAAGAAATTACGCAACAATAGCCCTCAGCACTTCCATTAAGTTAGAAATCCTCGTTTAAGCTTGTCTTTTGATACACAGCTGACGGGAAAATTGAAACCCGTTTCTAGGCCTAATTTTTCTTTTCTTTTTCCTTTACTGGAGTTAAGAAATAGTGAGGAAGGCAGTGGTGGGCAGGCTTGAAGCGATGGAAATATGAGTAGAAGGCGCCAGAGACTAAACAGCTGAGGGCAAATATAAAGCTTAAGTGAGAAATAAATAAGACGATTAAGTGCGTCGTCACTGATCGACACCTACAACGAGAAGTGTCGTACCCAGACAGTTACTGTTTAACCCGTGGAGTCCACGAATTGTGATTTCGCATTTTTGATCATTGACAATTCTCCCAAAATGCTAGAAAATTGAAATTGGAAGTATTTTTTCGAATGTGAAATTTTATCAGGAGTTTGATGATGATGACTTTTTGATAATAATTAAATCTGTTCTCAAAAATAAGAATTTTCAAAACTACAGTTTTGAAAAAGTCACTTTTTCTATGAAAAGATGCCATTTTCTTTATATTTCATAAAAGTGGAAAGGTTCAACAAGGATTTGAAGCTAATATACAGTATTTTTCGAGGAAAAAAACATTTTTAGAGAAAAATGAAGATGAATCTTTTTTAAGAGTGTGAATTTGGGGTACTTTTGGAGTATGGAAATGAGCATAATTCGATAATTGATGAATAACAATATTGTTTATCATTACTTTTTCATCAAATATTATAGTGAAATTAGAAGTAGAAGTTTGTCTAAATTCTAGTCGATAAAATGAGTGCAGAATTATGTTTACTTCCCTACTTCAAAAGTACCCCAAATTCACACTCTTCAAAAAAATATTTATTTTCATTTTTCTCCAATAATTTTTTCCCCCCTCAAAGTACAATATGTCGGCTTCAAAACCTCGTTGGACCCCATTTACTTCGATGAAATATAAAAAAAATGGTCACGAATTCTTAAAAAAGACGCTACGAATATTGCATTTAAATTTAATCACATTTTGCTCAAGTTGAGTACATTCGCGGCGATTTTCATAAAAGTTTGTACTAATAGAGTTTTTTTATACTATTTTAAGCTGAAATTTTTCATTAATTATGACAGACACAATGCAGAAAAATAACTTAATTGAAGCGAAATATTTGACTTGTTTTAAGGTGCATCAGAAAGAAGCATGTCAAATCCGAAATTAAGAATGTGTTTTGAAAGACTCTGGACAAGCCTGCACCAGGCAGGCTTCCACAGGACAAGGCTCCCCACGGCATGTTCCCTCAGGATATCACCTCTCACATAAAATCGTCGCCGCATGTGTTTCTATCGTTCGAGGCTTGTCTGGGCATCCCTACCCAGCAAATAAAAACTAATCAGGACAAGTCATCCCAGCGCATTTATGTCACCTTGCGCATCACTTGCCAAAGTATAGATCAGGTTCAGGCTATATCAAGCAAGCCTCCCCAGGGCATAACTCTCCACAGTGAAAAACGATAAGCAGCAGCCTGGCGAAATTGGGCAGGCCTTAAATTTCATTAAGTTACGGTTCTTCATTTCCGGATATAAGAAATGTTGTTATTTTTATTGTAGTTATTGCCATGCACCACATTTTCACTTGTTTTTCGTTTCGTTACGAAAAGGAGGAAACTGAACTAAGTCACTAAAGTAAATGTTATAATTAACGACTATTAATAATTACATACGATGCCAATCCTTCTAAAGGATCTAAAAGTCGCAATTGTGAGAATTAAGCCAACCCAGATGCTCCAGAGGCTTCACCAGTTCGGCTTCACCAGTATGGCTTCACGATAATATTCTTCAAGGAATTCAGAAAGCCTGTCTCTTTCTGCGACATCTAAAACGCGTTTTCAAGAAAAGAAGAATAGTCTGCGCTCACTCGGAGGCTTCCTAGGTATATATTCTCTAGGTATTGTAACAGCAATAAATACAATCATACTTTCTAGTATGCAGTGATTTCATGAATTTACTACTTCAATTGCATTTTCTTGCCTTTAGTTGTGCAAATATTTGTATCATTCCGACGTAATTGATTAAATTTACAAGTTCTACTGCATTCGCAGAGAAGAAACCTAATGCAGATACGAGTTCGTCACTAATTGAATTTCCTCAATAATTATTTACTCGCTTCAAAACCAAAAAAGAATGCTCTTCGGATGCATTGCTTGATAAAATACATCATAGGTAAATGCGAAGTGCAAATTCCAGATTGAGATAGACTATCATTGAACATATCTGAATAATGATCTGTAGGATTGTCAACTTGGAAATTCGAAATTATTTACCAATAGTATATAATAATTTTCAATTCAATTGCTGTTCTTTTTTGAAAAGAACAAGTAACAAAACTCTAGAAATTATCGAATCCGCGCGGCTCCTCAAACTCTCATGGCTCCTCGGCCATGAACTACCTTGGCATTTTGGTTAGTCCAGCACTGATTACAATTGTTGGATCCGTCAGAAGGGTTTACATGGAAATGCCTTCCAAGCATGTTGAAATTCGATCTGGTAATCATTCTAGTGAATAATGGGAATTCTCCGATGTATAACTTTCTCGGGTATATTCAATTAATACAATTAATGATAGTCATTACTTAGAAACGTAAATTCAGTTATTCAATCAAGGTTCCTTCTTTTCGTAACAAAACGAAACAGAAGTAGAAATGAGTTTTCCTTCTTATTGCATAACAGTTAAAAAAACAAGTTTCGGGACACAATCAGTTAGCGTTACTAAAAAGAACGTATTATTTTCATTCGTTTCGTTCAGGTCGATACACTGTTAAGAGTGTTCGAGATTTTACAATATTTCTACAGTACGAGCGTAATGCAAAATTGCGCACACGATATTGGAATGGCCAAATTCGAGGCCAAATTCCAATAGGTACATGTGTATTGGAGTGTCAAAGAGTACGCACCGCTCACAATATAAGTATTCACAATACCGGTATTGGAATTTTACGTTGCACTCACTTTGGGCCGTCTCGCGGCTTACTAATTCTCTGTTTATGCAAGATGAGACATGCGCCCTGCTCGTTTAGTTGTAACAGACTTGACCTTAAGCTTGTCGGTTAAGGTTCGATTCTCCGTACCTCAGAATTTTTTGAAAACTTCCTCGCACAAAATTGTATTCCATATTTTGCATTATTCCAATACATGTATTGCAATGTAACAGTACCATATTTGAAAACTAAAATATCATGTAATGTAACTTTACGTCACGTCTCGAAAATAAACTTCCAATGCATGTAGTGGAAAGTTCCAACAGAAATTTTTTACAGTGTGGTTTTAACTCAAATGTTTACAGCCTTCTGTAAGTGTTAACCGTGTATAAGGGTTTGAATATTTTGTTCTGGAAACCATTAGTATATGTTTTATAACTTTCATGGAACTCAGTAAATTCTTGGAATTTTTTCAAAAATAAATAGCCATGTTTCATCTGTCATAGTAAATTATCAATTTCGACCTAAAAGTCTTATCAAAAATCCAAAGTTCGTTCTTTCAGTTTTTTTTTAATTTGTATCAAAAATTCGTATTACGCGTGCAAAAAAGTTCCTAGCTTAAAACCCATAGATATATTCATATTTATTGATTTTTTTAAATAGTTAATAGATATATTAGATCGTTCATGTTAAGTAAAGAATTATATTGGTGAATCGGAGTGAATTTGTCTTGGTTTTTACAAACGGCTGTGCATGTCCTTGGTTTTCGTAAATCCAGTACTTTTATCGCATTATCCACAATGAGGCGCTTAGAAAATTTTAGAATGCATATTTAATTTGACAAGTGTAATTTTGTGTCACATTGTGTCACTGTCCAAGCCTTAGGAAGGAAAGGACGAATTATATTTAGGACGGGTAGTTAGGAGATTCCTTGTCCTGCGGGTATTTCCCTGTTTAACCCAGAGGGTCAATTCTCAATCCTTTCCTGAGGGGTTTTCCAATGATAAACCAAGCTGCTGACTCATATCTTCTTATTCGTGGGCGCCATTAGAACCTACGCTCACTCGCAATTTTCGTACATCCAATTCAACAACCTGGTGATTATTATGAGACAAATTGATTCGAAGGGTTAATAGTAATCCTTGAGGATTGCTTTTTTTCTCGAGGAAAACCATACTAACAAGGAGAGGACGCGAGATGGACATCGCCGTTTCGACTAGGGCTTTACAGGATGAAGGTGCATAAAAATTCATTAGGGGTGTATTTTGTCTTTTGATCTAATGGGCCTTAGTTTCCGAGATTTGTCCCATCTTAGAAAAGTTGATAAACACTATAGTCCGGCGGATAGTGACTACTTTTTAAGTGAATCATGCCAATCATGTCACAAGCAATTATATATTTTTTCATGTATATGCCGCCCCCCCCCCCCCCCACCACGCCAAATTTAGACGACGAGAGGTACCCACATATTATTAAAGACCTAAAATCATATTCCCCATTCAATCTATGCAAGATACGGAGAAATTATAACAACCCAAATTGTTCATGTCAAAAATATTTATGAATTTATATTACACATTATATATTTTTTTCTCTGAGAAACAATATATAAACTTATGTTTTTACTCTTATTAAATATAATATGTAAATATTTAATATTATAAAAAATAATTCTATCCACCCTTAAAGGATGAACCACCAAATAATTCCGTAAAGGTCACATGGGATCTCACTGACCTCACTGACTAAAACTAGCAGTCAGATTAAAAGTAAATGATATTTTTGACTGAGAATAATCATAAGTGATCTTGAAATGATACGAAATAAGAATAAAATATTTCCAAAGCCTCAGTGATAATTTAAATATTCGAAAAAATACTTTCAAAAAAGAAACCGTAGACAATCGGAAAAAATCAGTGAATCAGTGGGGTCACAGGTGACCCCAACTGTGCTTTGAGGATTAAAAGGCATTAGATAACAAACCCACCTATAAAATATATGGAAAAAAGTTTGAAAATAAAATGATTTACTTCCAAAAGATCTACGAGTTTTTTTTTATACTATTTTTTAAAAGGTCGCATTTTTCTTAATTGTAAAAAATAGCATTAAAATTAAAAAATTATGAGAATATGCCCGCACAGTGGATATATTTTTCCATAGCAAGATAATATTCTGAAAGAAGCTACAGAAATATTTTAAGCTCCATTATTAAATTTTTTTTGTTTACATAAATTTTTACGAAAAGTTGATAAATGTTTTTTTCAAATAAATCATATAACTTCTTTAATATTATAACCTTATTTCAGTTCACTGACATTAATTTGGTTGATCAATATACACTGTAATTGAATAGTTCTTCCCATTTATCACTTTCGTTTAGCAAGTATAACATTTCGATTGCCTTCGTCTTTGATACAAAATGCTCTAGGAAAGAAGAAAGTGAATAATATAAATGTAATTAGCAATAACTTGAAAACAAACATTGACCCAGAATCAAATTTTTATTGCAGAGACACTTTTTCCGAATTTCTTAT
>CAKNXH010000525.1:143265-155254 GCA_932178445.1 Andricus quercusramuli | reverse complement strand
CGTAAGAGAAAGCTGCATCTAACTAGCGTAATACAAGTGATTAATTATTAATATTTATTGCAAAAAACGATTGTTTAAAACTGAGGAAAGTCGAAAAAGTTGAAAAATGCAACAGAAAAAGATACACAAAGCACTTTGCGTGTCCCAAAATTTGTACACGGCATCTAATACGTCATCATCATACAAATGAAAGAGAACCTGAAGTGCTTTGTGTCTTTTTTGCCTTGTAAAAGTGACCGAGTGCGGAGCGTATTTACAAACGAGAAGAATCACTTGCCCTTGCGTATGTTTTTGCTTTGTAAAATAGCTGGAGCACTGATCCGAAATCCAAGGGAAATAAGTCCCGGCTATTTTCGGTACTCTTCGGAAATGTTCGGACTTCGGAGTTGCGGGAAGAGCGGCAGCCAGCAAGAGCGCGTGATAATATGATATATAATATATTATACATATAGATTCAATGTGTACGTACATTGTTCGCGTGAAATTTATTTTTCTTCTACGGTAAAAATTAAATTTAAAAAAAAAACATTAAAAAAAAATTTTTTTATTTCTTTACTCCACTCTATGCAATATAAAATTATTATTTTTCGTTACCACCTCCAATCAACTTTTTTGTTGCAAAAAATAGTGTGTGATACACGTGCGCGTAGGTGGTTGATAACTCGTGTGATTGCATCATTCGCCTGCGGTTCAAAGCACTCGTCTAGCTTATGCTGCAAAATTCACACTCGCACACAATCACCCACTTTACGCACTTGTAACACAAATAACTATTTGGTGACGATACCGGAAATATTTTCTGTTTTTACGCATTTCTAACGGTTCAGAAGATACATATAGAAAACTACAATTCTACTTTTTCTGAAACAAATTTTTCAAGGATATAGTCGTTGAGAGCCACAGATTTTGTATTGTTAAATTAAATTTACTAAGTTGATAATTGCAAATTTTTATTTCATTAATTTCAACCCTTTGCATCTGTTAACTGTCTCATTTCCGAGTCCAAGAGGTTCGTCTTAAGACAAGTTTGCGCCGACTTGAAATCATCATGATAAGACCATAAAATTCAGGTTTTCTCTAATGTCTCGTCTCATTTTTGAGACGCAGCCTGACGTCACCGTCTTGAAGTCGAACTCAAGACGAATTCCAGCCGGAGCAATTTTACTTGAGGGGTTGAAGGTAGTAAATGGGTATGGCAGGGAGAAAACTGATGACTCTAAAGTTAATTAAATGATCGTCTTCAAGTCTCTCTCAAGCCACTCATGCTGTGTAATTTAAGAACCATGCTTCTAACTTGAGGAAGACTCAGCCCTGACTTCACTCTGAAGCATCAAACTGAAAATCTAATGGTAGGAAAAAATGCTTGGCTTTAGATACTCAAGAGATGAAACTATATGTATAAAGGTATAATAAGGATGTGAAAGACTTGAACTTGTGGCATTGTATTTTGAATCAGCTACAAGCAGAATGGTGGTATTATTCACTCCCTAGCACCATAAATCTCAGGCTTCGATAAAGTTGCTCCTACTCGAACTTCTCTTTCAGTCCTTTGACTATACGTGCCGTAGGCAACGGCCCGCGATCTTCGTGTCTACTACACTTTTTACTCTTCTCTTTCCTTCCCTATTTTCACCTACCAGTTCCGCCTATCTCACCGCTAACCATTTTCCGTTATCGGAATTCCTTCAAGCTATATTTGGTGGTGTCCTGACTTGTTATTTAGCGGCAACAGCAAGCCGGATGCTTCGTATGCCTAAAAAGATAAATCACATCGTAGTACACTAACACATCGTAGAGTTTCTGAAATACTAAATAGAAATGCTAAAAATGAAAATGTTACTTATAAATCCAAATATAACATTTTATTTATTTTTTAATTGAGCAAATATTAGAAAAAGTCCAGCTCTATTAAAAAGATTTGTGCAATTTAGAACATCAATCTTTCATTCAAAGTATTTCGCTTTATTTTATATAATTTCTAATTTTCACGAACGTTTGATTATGAATCGCAATCTCATTTTTTATAACTAGAGGAAGTAGAAAAATGTTCACAAAATTTGTATTAAGTAATATACATACGTAGACATTCAACTTCACGGTTTGAGAAATACATCTTTGCAGTCATCTTTAAATTCATTTTTATTTTCTCAAATGCTTCGAATCATACTCTTTGATGTCTCATAAATGTCCAATATCCAAAAGAAGTCTTTAGGACATCATGACTATTACAGTATACGAAATTATGCCAGATAAAGCAGATCCAAAACTGTTTTGCCTTTCTTCGATCGTATTTGCTGAGATTTTCTGAAATACTCATTATGCCTATTTGAAAAAATCAATAATCAGCCTAACGCTGGATTCTTTCCACGTTCTAGTAACGTTTATTCATTATTTGCCTACTAGGATAACATTTTTTTCCCTATGGAACAGAAAACAATTTTTACTCGAAACACAGTTTACTCGACAAGATCTGTTTTCGTTTTTTATTTAATTTATTCACACTATTTGACATTATACAGTTTTTCATCAAATTCCATTGTTACGTACCCATTTTATTATTTTTATGTTTTTTTCAGAAACTCAAAGAATATGACAAAAAGATTATTTATTTTAAATCGCAAAGGCTACAAACTGTGAAGGTAATTTTTGAGCTAATCGCACTTTGAGAGCCAGTCATATCCCATTCATGTTTGGGACTCTCATTTAATGAGACCTCGAATGAGACTGTTAACAGATGCGAAGGATTAAAATGAATAAATGAAAAAGCTGTAAATATTAAATTCGTTATTTTCAATTTAAACATTCAGAATCTGTGAGTCTGAAAGAGTGTAAACCTTGAAAATTTACTTCACAAAAATTAAAATTGTAATTTTCTATAAGGATCTCCTAAGCCGTTAGAAATACGTAAAAAAATAACATTTACGGTATCGTCGTCAAACAAGTATAATACAGATGAAAATTTATAAATTAATTGATTCAATATATATATATATATATATATATATATATATATTGTGTAAAAATATCCAAATTATTTAATTATTAACAAAGATTAGCTTCCATGATGGTCAGAATGACCCTTTTTTCGGGGCAGGTATATACTCGAAGTTATAAACCGCTCGACTTGAAGTCATGAAAATTCGAGTCAAGATATAAATATATGTCTTAAAGACATAGAAACTTGTCTCCAAGACATAAATTGAAGTCTGGCTCGGTCTCAATAAGGAGACATGCTGGAGTCGATTTTTTCGACTTCTGTATGTCTTGATTGGGGGCAATTCCAGTCGAAACCAAGTCGAAGAATTTTTACTCCGGTACCGCTGATCCTTGATGGTGGTTGATGCTCCAGGCGAAATCACTCTTTCCTACATTGATATATCGTTCTCAAAACTCGGTGAATGACAAAAACTAAAAGAATTAGGAAGCATGACTCTTGCTCCTTTCCCCATGAAAAGGCCATGAGAGTGTCAAAAAATAAAATAAATAAATAAAGCATTTCGAGATAACTAAAAAACATACAAGGAATCAAATTGGTTGGCCCTCAATCGAGCCTCGTTCTCTCGCGGATATTTCCTCCAAGAGAGGAGAAGCTGTTTGTAAATGAGTAAAAACAAAAACAATACACAGTAACTTGTGAGTGAAACCTGCAACATTACAACTCCTCCACCCTTAGAGGAAACCCATGGGATTTTCCCCTCTGTCACGGACGCGAACAATCCAGGTGTTAGGCGGCTTATTTTCATACCAGTTTTCCGAAAATCAAAAAAAAAAAACTAAAAATCTCACGCTTCAAAGTGGAACTACACTTTCTCAAGTTCACATACCAAGAAGTCAAATGAAATAAAAAATGACAAATGCAAATCAAAAGACTGTCATTATGTGTCGGCAAAAAAAAATAAAACATACAAGAAATCATATGACTAACTACCAAAAAACATTCCAGGACAAGAGAGAAGATGGAAGAGTATTGTTAACTAGGTTTCTTCCCTAGTAGCATTTTTGGAGGACCCCCCCCCCCCAGCCTCCCTTGCAGTCACGATGGTGCGTGTCCTCTTGCCCGCAGACCTCGCAGAAGACGTAGATGAGTTCCCGGCTCCACTGCCACACATTTCTTTACTTGCCACGATTGCAACAAGGCACAAACGACACATGGTGTCCAAAGCTGCACTGTTAAAAATTCATGCATAAAACTTCCACTAAATGTATTGGAAGTTTATTTCCGAAATGTAGGGTAACGCTACAATACATAATGTTGTAGTTTTCAAATGCAACGGATCATGCATTGATACATGGGTCGGATAAGGCGCATGCGCACAATTTTCGACTTATAAACGCTACAATACATGTATTGCAATTTCGGTATTCCAATACCGTGTTTGCAATTTTTCCTTACGCTTGTATTGTAGAAGTGTTGAGGAATTCCAAACATTTTTAACAGTGTGCCTACCGTCTGCCTCCCCGTCTTCACCCTTTGAGGGTTCTGCGGTCGAGAGGCCCATAAGGAGCAACCGCAGTGACGACGGTGGACCCCCCACGACCACATAAAGTGCAGAATAATTTTAACTTTTGGGGGCAGTTCTTTCATTCACGGCCTGTGGTGAGGTAACTAGAGCTACTAGAGCTTGTAGGTCTTCCTGTACCGCTTCATTAAGGTCCTCCTGAGCAACTTTAGGAGGGTCCACCAGGACCTCTTCGAAAAGGACCCTGTAATGCTTCCTCCAACCTCTGTCTTTCTCTCCTCAGCCTGATCCTCTGAAAGGGAAACGGACCACCCTTAAGGTCGGAAAGTACCCTACTCCACAGAGGACGAGCGCTGGAACGTCCGGATTCGTCCATCTTCGTCCTTACAACCAGCTCCCTCAACACGCGCAGGCTTACGGAATCTAGGGCCGAGCCCTCAAGCATTTTTCCCCCCTCCTCAGGGCTTCCAGCGCGTACTGGACCTCTTGTTGATCAATCACAGGCTTTTATAAGCCCATGTTACACCCCTCAGCAACGGTGATTGGTAATGGTTCTGCGGATATCCTAGAAAAATAAAAGATAATATGCAAGTCTCGATGCAGTAGGCAAAGAAAAGCTAGTCCTATCAAGTACAAGGAAGAAAATTAAAACCAAGGTGAAGAAAACTGGACTGAGTAATGACTTTATCTATTGTCATACGTATGGTTTAAGAACATTCACGTGAAAAGCGCTGAGTTCTCTGTCATTATCGTTAGACAATTCACAGAAGGGACCATGAAAATGCTTATTTAGTTCAATCGATACCTTCTTCTCCTTTAAGGACTATATCGTCTAAAGCTTCAAGACCTGATCTCCTACCTGGAATTTAAAATCATGTCGCAATCGGTTATAATAGCCAATTCGTCTCTTATGAGCCTCTTCTCAATAAAGTGTCACCAAGTCTCTCAATTCTCTTAGTCGGCCCATACGCTCTACCTGCCTGAGTTTCATCGCGTTCTTTAGTCAACGCTTGTTACTGCTCATCGAACGGAACCACTAATTTCCACGCTTCTTTATCTTCAATGATTAGGTCAATTAGGGAGTTCGGCCTGAGTGCAATACCACGGATCATCAATTACTTCCGCTCCACAGACCTAAGCCATCTCTTCGTCCTCATACGTCCGTGAGAGTGCGTCGGGTACATCGTGAAGAGCACCTTCACGATGGTCCACTTCAAACCGGTATTCTAACAGTTGTAACAACCAACGCTCCAAACGAGCAGTCGGATTATGCGAATTATGCAGCCGTCGCAAACCGCTATTATCCTTGATGACCGTGAGTTTGAAACCTTCGAAGAAATGATGGAATTTACGAATAGACGAAATTACCGCCAGACATCCTTGCTCCGTAGTAGAATTTCGACGTTCGGCATACAATAGCATGCAGCTTGCAAGAGCAATCACTTGGTCCTCCCCCTCAATTACTTGTGTCAGAACCGCACGTAAGCCAAAACCGCTTGCCTCAGTTTGTAACGCAAAGCGGATTTCAAAATTCGGACATATTAAAATTGGGGCCGACAAGAGTGCCTTTATAATCACCTCAAATGCCGTTTCTTGTTCCTCTGCCCAATTCCAACGGATATTTTTCCGGAATAGACGGTGGGGAGTTTCGAAAGTAAAGCAAACCCTTCTATAAAGCACCCATAACAGCTAGCTGTACCTAAAAATCTTCTAAGCTGCCCAATGTTGCGCGATGCAGGGTAATTTAGGACGGGTGGCACCTGTTTCGCACCAGGTTGCAAACCCTGTTTATTAAAGCGATAGCCTACATACCATACCTTTATTCGGTAAAATACGCTCTTCTTGGCGCTAATGATTAGCCTGGCACCATAGATATTATTCAATACCTTTCTTAGCCATTCTAAGTTTTCCTTAAAGGTTTCTGACACGATGATAATATCATCGAGATAAAGGTTTCTGACACGATGCTAATATCATCGAGATAAAGGTTTCTGACACGATGATAATATCATCGAGATATGCGAAAAAGTGAGGACGCATTTCTGGACTGATTAATTTATCAATCTATCTATGGAAGGTGGCAGGGGCCTCACCCAAACCAAAAGGCTTGCGCTTAAATTGAAATAAGCCGCGCCCGGAACCGAGAACACCGTTACCACTTGAATACTCTCCTCTAAAGGAACTTGCTGGTAAGCGATGCTCAACTCAATAGTCGAAATATAATTTCCCGACCGTAACTCTCTCATTAGATCACTTGATTGTATTATAAAAATGTGTCGGGCGGTGGGGGCGGTCCGCGCCCAGTGCCAAGCACCGAGGGTAACAATGCAATCGGGCAGCTTAGTTGGTAACCTCGGCCCGACGAGGGCGGTAGATGAAAAACCGCCCAGGTGCCAACCCATGCTACGCCGCCACTGATTGGGCTGTAACCATCTTAAGCCTGAGAGAAAAATGACACCAATAAAGTAATGTTATATGAGCCCTATAGCACGCTCGTATTATGCTAGTTTCAAGTAATCGTAACTCAATCCTAGGGTTCAATTGATTTTATCAGATTAATTTGCAGAAAGCGTAATTAATTTCAATGAATATAGATTTCAAAAATCGTAATTACTTTGGCATGTTACATTTATACTGATAAGGAGTTTCTCCTCATCAGCAGTCTGATTTTTGTAGCTCTTTGAGTTTGAAATTGTAATTTGTTCTTTTTCAAAGTGTGCAAGACAAGTGATGTCAAGTAAACAAAATTTAGTAACTGCGAATGTATTTGGATTAATACTAGAGCATTCTTGCGCGGTTTTGTCTTGCCTTCACTTTGTCTCGACTATACATCGGTCTCCAGCTCGCATTGCAACTTTACACGAGGAAAAAGTTCCACACAGGGATGCGTATCAAACAATATTTTTTTATCACAACGCAATCATAAATGCAATTTTAGGGTCTCATAACCTTCTCCGAGCGATCATCGTCAACTACTCAAATATTACGTGAAGTATATACAGCGCCATAGTTTGGCGATAATGTGAACATCTCAACGTTCGCTAAAGTGTGCTACACAGCTCCGTTAGCCTATCATATTAGAGTATGTCATTACCCTGGCAAAAGTATCGGATAGGAATTCCTTCCGAACCAATCCGAAGTCATCCGAATCATTCCGGAATCTATAACCGAACCAATCCGAGTTAACTCTAACTAATTCGAAAAAATGTCTACATTTCGTTTGACCCAAATCAGTCAAAAATTAATCCGATTCAATCCGGTTCGATCCCAACTTCCAATCCAAAAACCCGAACCAAGTCTTCAATCCGAATGAATCTGAACTCGGATTGACATAAAACGATTTTCAATCCAAAAAAATCCCATTCAATCTGAACTCGGATTCATTCGAATTGAAAATTCAGGGTATATCAATGCGAGCTCGGACTGATTCGGATTCATTTGGATTGAAACTTTGATTCGGAATGGTTTGGATTGGTTATTTTTGGAGTTTGGATTGAACCAAATTGAGTTGGATTATTTTTTAAACGATTTGGCTCAAACGAAATGTAGAACTTTTTTATATTGGTTCGAGTTGTCTCAGATTGGCTTGAATACAGATTCCGCAATGATTCGGATTGGTTCGCAAGGAATTTCTATCCGATACTTTCGCCAGGGTACCTCAGAAGCCTAGGACTTTTGAATGAAAAGTATAGAAGCCTAGGCCTATAACAACTGATTTAGGTATGGACGGCCGGCGTAAAAATCGCCTATAGAAAGAAGATTTCTTTAAAATTTTTTTAATAATACAACATTCCTGATAAAGCTAATGTTTACATTGCCAAGAAAATTTATTTTTCACAAAATTCCTATGCTTGCACCCTAGAAATGATCACTTGATTTTAAATATAATTAATATTCTTTAAACATTGAAAACGTAGGATTCGGCGATGATAACTGTAACTGCCGATTATTATACAATCGGTTAGCAGTTCATGATCTGTCTAGACATTTCATAAAATGTCTAATTACGTGCGGGCTTGTGAGCCCGCGCAATCGCTTGCAAGCTTGAACGCGCCTATGGTAAATTCAATTGTTTTCCAGAGAAAATTGATATATTATGATGAACTCTATTATATATTAAATGTATGTTATATTAATTCATGTAAAAAAGTCTGGGAGAACCTATTCAGAGATTGCACTTAAAAATATAAAGTTTAGTTTCTATTATGATTGTTATAGATTCATTATTTTATTCTTTACTTTGCATTAATCTTAAGCATACAGAAACGCATGTTCGTTATGACCGTGTTCCCTGTCTTATGGTATCTCAAAACGTTGTGCATTAAAATAAAATCTTACAAGTTAAGGAATGACGTCGGAATTTAACTTGTAGGGATTGTGAAAAAATTTCTCTCGTTTCCCAGTAGCTTAGTGGGTAGACCACCAGACCGGCAATCTGGAAGACCTGGGTTCGGTTCCCAGCTGAGCTAGAGAGAAATTTTTTCACAATTTAGGAAATAAATTAATATTGAAAAACATTGATTTAGACCAGGAGACAAAAAACAATCAACATCAAAATTATTAATACAATTTAGCTGGTCAAAACCATAACATCAAAAATATAAGATATTGGAATGTTGGAAAATAAAATCTTACAAGTTAAGGAATGACGCCGGAATTCAACATGTAGTGATTGTGAAAAAATGTCTCTCGTCTCCCAGTAGCTTAGTGGGTAGAGCACCAGACCGGCAATCTGGAAGACCTGGGTTGGGTTCCCAGCTGAGCTAGAGAGAAATTTTTTCACAATTCAGAAAATAAATTAATATTGAAAAACATTGATTCAGACCAGAAGACAAAAAGACAATCAACATCAAAATTATTTGTTTAATATTTCCAACGGTTCCTTCATTTCCCCGCATGCTGGTTCTTCTATTACGAATTGAACTAGATGAATAACACGTTATGAAATTCCCCATCACCAATTAGGGTGTATTCGAGTGTGGCTCTCACTATCCCCAAATTCAAAAGAATTTAGACAAGTTAGAGCTCGACATAAAATCTTGCAAATTAAAATGAATTAGTTGATATTGACGTTAATACCTACTGACGCATTCAAATGATTTAGCTCCCCTGTAAATTTTGATTTTTGCAGAGTACCGCTTTTTGAGAAATACTTACATTCATTCCAAGATACCTAGAATGAGTGAAGCAACTATCCAAAAGAGTTTTTCAGTATCAGCATGGATGTTTGAAAATTTATTTAATTTTGTATGAACAAATAATTGTACGCAGATGTTTTCATAGGAATTAGCTGCGATTCGTTATTTTATTTGACCTTAGTTGAAACACGTTATAAACAAAAAGAGTTTTTACATGGAATTAGTGAAAGGTTTGTTATTAATTTGTTACTCTATAGACAAATTTGATAAACAATTATCCACGTTAGGTATTTATGAGGGGAAATATCACGTTTTCCCAGTGGAGTCGAAGAATCGATCGGAAATTACTCTGATTTCCTTAATAAACTGAATTGCCAAATGTACTACTTGGCTATTTCACGGTGTACTGACTTGGGTTTTTCAATATGATTAAATGTAAGTGACTAATATCTAAACTTTTAGGTACCATCAGATAATAATAAACCATTCTTATTCCTGATAAACATTTTGGTAACAAATTTTTATAATCTTATGCATTCATAAACAAAGAACACGATAAAGAATATTTATTCATAAAATATGTATAACGAATTGGATGGAACAAACGATTGTCCAAACATGGGCTTTGTATAATTTTTTCCGCAGAATCGAATAGCGCTATTAGTTTTTCCGTACCTAATCTATTGGAATAAATCATTTGAATGAAAATTCCATATCGAATCTGCCACGAAGAAAACTTTTTTAATTGACATCAGAAGAGTTGAAAATCGCCGAAAAAGACCATATCCACGAAGATTCCAAAATATTGTACCGCCTCTTCCTCAGAAAATATCCAAATAAAAAACTGTATCACCCTAAATTACTAGTCAAGATCACAACACTTTCCTCAAGAATTATTTCTTGCTACCAACTGATAACAATTATTGATTGTTTGAACAAACTTGATGGACGAATGGATTATTTGGCTACTTCACAAGACGTAAACTTTATTTCTTAATTTGATCAAATGTTAATAACTAACTTTTTTACTTTTTAGTAAAACTTTACTTGCATAACGTTTAAATATTTTTGGTGTTACTGACAATGTTATAAACAAGTTATTCTCTCCTTATGTATTCGATAAAAAAAATCTGTCTTTCTTGTGGAATTTACTGAAAATTACATAATACGAGGTAACTTTGTTTATGACATTGATAATAACAATAAAATTAACTGTTGAAAAACTTTTGAAAAATATTGAAAATAGCCAAATAGTGTATTTGTTAATTATATTTGTTTTTAGAAAATTTGCACTTGCAATCTTGTCGACGATTGCAAAACTATGTTAATGATGGGTTATTGCTCAGAAATTCTTAATGAATTCCACAAGAAAAACGGCATTCTTAGTTTAAATATGCATGAGACGAGAAAAATTTCTGCATGAACTTGTTCATAACAATAAAAATAGTGTATCGTTAAACAAGGGTTTGAATAAAGTTTTGAAATAGTTATTTTAAATTGATTACATTAGAAGGGCAAAGCTCAAATGTCGCGAGATAGCAAAACATGCGTTCGTTAATTAATTTTGTCTAACAAATCATTAATAGTTATTGAAAGTTATGAAGGATTCATTGATAAATATTTAGCTGTTAATTCATGAGTGAAAAGTGGAATTGTATATACACATATATATTAGGGTGGGCAAAAAAAAACTTTTAATTTTTTTTCCTTAGATACCATGAAAATATTGTCAGAAATGACGAAAAAAAAATTCTGGTGAATTTGAAATAACACAGGAATTTTCAAAAAAAAATTTTCGATTTTTGATGCGTTTGAGCGAATAATTGTCTAGTGAAAACAAAAACTTATTATGGCAGATTGAAAATTAAAAAAATACTTTTTCATTAAACTTCCATCAGACTTTTGATCTCAAAGAGCTCAAAAGCATAGAACAGCTTTATTTTTGAGCTCAGAGAGCTCAAAATAGCACAAAAACTGAATTTTTGAGCTCGAATAGCTCAAAAAAATCGCAACTAGCGGCTAAATTGCAATCTTTCAATGGCTGAAATTAGCGGGAAGTTGCAGGGATGGCCTTTAGGTCAACCGTTTTCCAAATTTTTTTTTTGAAGTCATTATTCAAGTAAAGTTCATTTTTTTGAATTAAGTTTCATAAAATTGGTTTTTCTTACGATATTTTGTAAAAATGTTATCGTTTTATCAAAAACATTCGATTAGTTTCACGAAAAATAAGATATTTTATGTTTTTGAGCCATAATGTTATGATAGAATATAAAAAATGGTAAAAAATATCTTTTACGATTTAGAATTGGCTTTTAACCTCGAATAACTTTTGAAAGAGTCGACTTAGCAAAAAATCATATCCGACATTTTTCGTAGATCGTTAAATTCTCT
>CAKNXH010000525.1:119181-133371 GCA_932178445.1 Andricus quercusramuli | reverse complement strand
TTTTTTTTTTTTTTTTTTTTTTTTTAAAGGAGTAAAAACGGAAAAATGCTCATGCACCAGCCACATTCGAACTTTGGGGACCGCGAGCCCAGTATATACATCCCACGCGTATATATTTAAAATACACACGCGCAAGATGCACACATGTGCGCGCAGTCCACAAGGAACGAAGGTGAGTGTGGGACTTACCAAAGCGGCACCTACCCACTAAACCTTAACTCCTTCCCCTGCCAACTCACGTTCCCGGAACCGCTTTCGCATTACTTCAGGAACATGAGTTATAGGCACTTTACGCCGTGCTTCGGCGTCCCAATGTTTTGCCTGCTTGGCATTTCACCTCTTCACCCCCAACCAAGATGCACGCATCGTCCTCAGTAGTGTGGTGTTTCCACACTTCGGGCTCGTCGGCCTTCGGCATCCTGGCTGGAGGTGGTGAGGTATTTGCGTAATGTTATACTGTCTGGTCTACTTACTTCAAGGCGAGTGTTGTCTTTGTCGATTACTCTTGTCTCAATTTTTTGTGCTCTTTTTCTTTTGTTTCGATTATTACCTGTATAGCCTTTTGTGTGACAGTCCATCCTTCAGTCGACTCCAACAGTGTCGTCATCATATTTTCTAGCGTAAAATCCTTACTTGTCTCATTTTTGAAGTCCTGTCTGACTTCCTTCCATCTTATACATACAAATAATGTATGGCTTGCGTCATCGGTATTGTCACAATAGTGACATTTTTCCGTCCCCCATCTATTCCTTTTCTGGAGGTACGTCGTACTTCGGCGACCCGCTTTTTTTGCCTACTTGGCATTTCTCCTCTTCACCCCCAACCAAGATGCACGCATCGTCCTCAGTAGTGTGGTGGTTCCACACTTCGGGCTCGTCGGCCTTCGGCATCCCGGCTGGGGGTGGTCAGGTATTCGCGACATATTATACAATTTGTTCTACTTGCCTGCCTTCTTGTTCCTTGTTTTGTATTATGTGTCTTATAACACGGTATGCTTGCGACCAACCTTGTTCGGAGTCAATTAGACTTTCCATCATACTTTTGTCTGTGAAAGCTTTGCCTGTCTCTCTTCGGTACTCTTCTCGAACTTCTTCCCATCTTGCGCATGAGAACAGGGTGTGACATGCGTCGTCGATGTCCCCGCAGTACGGACACCTGTCTGTAGTAGACCTTTTTCGATCAAATAGGTACTTTCTGAAGCATCCATGACCAGATAAGGCCTGTGTCAGAAAGTAGTCCATTTCCCCGTGAGGCCTTTCCAGCCACTTTCGAATGTCTGGAATTAACTTCCATGTCCAGCGTCCAGTTGTTGCTGTAGCCCACTTTTCCTGCCACCTTATCATCAGGTTTGCTCTTGCATCTTCTCTCTGTCGCCCTTCGTATATTTCCTGTCGCTCCTTTACTAGTAGTTCTATTGTGGCTACGCCTGCTAAGACTCTCACCCCTTCCGTCGATACTGTGCGGTATCCACTGCACACTCTGATTCCCATGATCTTTTGAAGCCTGGAAAGCTTTTTCCTTTGCTCATTCCTC
Source organism: Andricus quercusramuli (assembly GCA_932178445.1). Lineage (NCBI taxonomy): Eukaryota > Metazoa > Arthropoda > Insecta > Hymenoptera > Cynipidae > Andricus > Andricus quercusramuli. The sequence continues at coordinate 131,838 of CAKNXH010000525.1, read as the reverse complement.
TGCATTGCTCTCTCCCAGATTGGAGCTGCGTATAGAATTTGCGAGTGTACTACACTCGTCAGTACTCGTCTTTTCGACGCTCTTGGTCCCCCTATATTCGGCAGGAGACCTGCAAGGGCTGTCATCGTCCTTTCAGCTTTTTGTACAGTTTTATCTATATGTTCATAGAAGTTTAGCTTCGTGTCTAGCCAGACCCCCAATTGCTTCAAGACCTTTCCGGGACTAATTTTAATGCCTTGTATCTCAAATTGTATCAGCCCCACCTTCCTCTTCGTGCTGAGCAAAACTGCTTCAGTTTTTTCGGGAGCAAGTTTGAGATTCATTTCCTCCATCCACTGGACTACCCTCCTTATGGCAAGGTTTGCTCGGTTCATCAAAGTTTGGCTACTTTTCGCTTCGACAACCATAGCGATGTCATCTGCGAAGCCCACTAACTCCACGCCTTCTGGGAGCTCCAGTTGCAGCAGCCCATCATATTGCACGTTCCACAGGGTCGGTCCAAGCACTGATCCTTGCGGGACTCCGCTATTGATTTCCTTGACCTTGGATGTTCCCTCTGCTTCGAACACTATTTTCCGATCTGAGAGGTAAGACGCTATTAGATTTATCAACCCTTCATCTATCTCCCTTCTTCTGAGTTCATCCAGGATGTTCTGCCACGATGCGCTGTTGAAGGCGTTTTTTACGTCGATTGTTATGACAGCACAGAGACGTCTACATTGTTTGGAGAATGAGGCCGCGCGTTCTGCTGCCATCACTACTCTCTTGATGGCGTCTACCGTTTGTCGACCTTCCCTGAAGCCGAACTGGTTTTCCGCCAAGCCTCCCGTTTTTTCGAGTTCTTTCTTCAGTCTTAACAAGATCAGCTGCTCATATAGCTTTCCCTCCACATCCAGAAGGCAAATAGGTCTGTAAGAACTAGGACTTTCAGCAGGTTTGCCTCCCTTCCTCAACAGAACAAGATTCGCTCTCTTCCATTCTTTTGGGAATTCTCCACTTGCAGCCAACCTGTTGTAGACTTGAAGGACGTATTCCGGTCTGCTCAGTGCTACTTGCTTCACTATTTCCGGGGGTATATTTCCTGGACCTGGAGCTTTCTTATTCTTCAATTTCATGCTTGCCAGCTTTAATTCTTCTTCCGTGAAGCTGTTGAAGACCATATCTTCTGCTCGTTCAAAAATCACGGCTTCATGTACAGGAAAGAGTTGTTTCACTACTTCCTCCACCATTTGCATAGACAGCTGGGGTTTGCGAGCTTGTCCTATAGTCTTCTGCATAACTATCTCGTATCCCTTCCCCCATATGTCTCTATCTACATCTTCTAGAACTTGATCCCAGTTGCCTCTTTTGGATACTTTGATACTTTTCCGTAGATCTTTTTTGCATAGGTCATATTCTTCCCATAGAGCTCGCTTGAGTGCAGGAAGATTTTTCTTTCCTATTCTGGTGACCTTTCTTCTTTTTTGGTGACATACTCGCCGAAGTGCTGCGATTTTCTCATTCCACCAGTACATGGGCTGGCCTCCTTCGGAAGTCCTTGTTTTTGGCATGCACTCGTTGCAGACTCTTATCAGTGCTTTTGAAAAACCCTTTGCTGTTTTTGTTTCGGGAGCCTCTATTATTCCCTGTATAGCTAACCGTTGTCTCTCCGCATCTATTTTTCTGGAGTTCCAACCTCTTCTGGGTTGTTTCTTTATATAGGTCTGCGCTTCCAACACCTCAAATACGACATAATTATGATCGCTGAGTGATTCCTTTTCACTGACCTCCCAGTTTATAATCTTACTCCCGATTTTCACAGATGCTAGAGTTAGATCAAGTATGGATCCATATTCTTTCCTTTGAAACGTTGGCTTTTTACCAACGTTTTTTACATTAAGGTCAAGCTGGGCAATCCACTCTGTTAGAATTTGACCTCTTTTGTCCGTTGTCTTCATGCCCCACTGCGGGGATTTGGCATTGAAGTCTCCTACAACTATGGATTCATCGCATCTAGATCTCATAATGCTCTCAATCTGTTCAAGGGTTTCTTCTAATTCTTCGATTTGCTTGTTGGGAGAGGCATAACACCCATAGATGGTGAAGGATGTAGTGACAATGTAGGAAAAACCTTTGCCTTTACCCTGTCCTGTTATCACTATTTCCGGGTCTGTGGCTTTTATAGCCGTATCTAGATCTTCGTCAGAGGTCCAGTCATTTCGGTTCTGTATGGCTTTCCTATTTGGTTCACATACGACCACTATGCCTGCCCCCATTTCCTTGGCTGTAGCCAGGGCAAGGTCGTGAGCTGGATAGCTCCTATTGCAATTGATCTGCAGGATCTTTATTCTCGTCATTTAGGCTGTTTGCTCCCGCTGACTTTCCTTTATCTCTCACGGCGTGACCTTTCGCTGTGAGGGTTTGATGTCCTTCCTGTTTGCATAAGATGCAGAAGGGCTGGTTTTTACAGCTTACGGCTCTATGACCTTCTTGTCCGCATTTCAGGCAGAGATTTTGTCGGTTTACTCCAGTACAATGTTCTTTAACGTGCCCGAGTTCCCAGCATCGAGAGCACCGTATCTCCCTCTTCCTTTCCATAACTCTGCAGTTTGTCCAACCAATTTTTATCCTGCCTTTTTGCATCAGCCTATCAGCGTCTGACTCGCAGAGTACCACTGTCACATTCTGTCTGTTTCCATAGGCTGGTCGCAATGCTCTCACCTCGTATTCCTCGGGTCTCAGATCTATAAGCTTGTTTACTGCCTCTCTTATTTCTTCAACAGTCGTCAGTTCAGCCATGTCCTTGACATGGATAATCTTCTTTCTGACGAGGAGAGACGTTGAGGCATCTGGCATTTTCACTTCCAGTTCCTTCTTCAGTGTTTCCACCTTGTCCAGACCGTTACGAACTGTAAGCAGGAGTTCTCCTTTCCTGGTGCTCCTGATATCTTGGATGTCAACTCCTATTTCGCTAGGATTTATGGCCTGCTTGACTCTTTTCAGAGTTTCTGCGTAGCTTTTGCCCTGCATTTGCACGAGTACTGCATCTCGGCTTGGCTTCTTCTTGTTCGTAAAATTTGTTTTGGTTTCCTGTCGTTTCTTGTTGTCCTCTGTTTGACTCCCATGTTCAGCTCCAAAGCTGTCTTCCTTTCTTTCCTTCCCAGTTTTCTTTCCCGGTCTCGTTTTGAATCTTTCGATCTGAACGTCAGTATCAGTGAAAAGAAACTGTAGCATTCATGTGGCCACAAGCCCTGTAATGTCCTCCATGTCTAGAAGAGCAATTTCACTTTTTTTGCCCTTTAATACCTGTTCTTTTACAGTTTTCAAGGCTTGGAACAATAGTTTGTCGTTGTTCTCCCCTTTTGACGCTCGGTCACTAAAAATTGGGAAATAGATTATTCTCGTCGTCTGTTCAAAGTCACCTTCTTCATTAGGAAAACCAATGGAGTGAAGCATTTTCGCGACTTCGCCTCCCTTCTTTTTTTGCTGTAGTAGCCCTTCCTTTCCACCAAATACTTCGATGGCTTTATTCACCTCTTTATTTCTCGCTGAGATGCTTCCGTCACAAGGGAGGATGATGGTACAGTCGTCTGGTGCCTCCCAAATGTGGCCCTGCCTATCCTCGGGTTTTCCGAAGACTTCATCGTTCCAATCATCTTCCGTTATTTCTAGGAAGCTTTCGAAGCTCTCTTCGTTTTTAAGTTGGAGCCTTCTCGCTTGGATTCTTTGGACTCTCACACACTGTTCGCATTCGAGTCCGTCATTTTGTGTTTGCGATTCTGTCAGCATCGTTTGATTCGCTTTCATACCCGAAATTTGTCTGCGGAGCAGGTCATTCTCTTCTCTTAACCCCTCCTCCACTTTGCTCTCTCCCGTACCCATGGAAACGCTCTCCATAAGTTTCCTAAAGTCTTCCGTGCAGACTTTTTCAGCTTGGAGGGCAAGAGCACTGCTCAACTCCTGTATTTCGGTTTTGGGTCTGTACATGTTGAGTACCTGGTATGTCAGCTTTCTTGTTAGAGCGTATATCTCTTCGACCGCAGAAATATAGACACTTGGGTTCGCCTCGCTTTCCACAACGTCTCTTTCGGGTGTACTAACCTTCCTCTTTCTTTTGGGTGCGTTGCCTTTGGTTGAGTCCTCATTCGCCTGACAACCGTCTTTCCTCCGAAGTTCCGGTAAGGAGTGAGTTCTAATCTTAGTTGGGGTCCTCTGAATAGAGCTCCTTCTCTCAAGCGGATCGATATCCGCGTCTCTAGTGTCCATTTTCATTGCCGATTCGTTGCATTTTGTTTTATCTTGAGTTGGAGGTGCCATGAAGTTTCACCAGCGCTTCGTGCGTGGTGGGGCGGGCCGAAATAACTAGGAACGGGTATACCCTCGGAACTCTGTCCTACCCCAGTTCCCTGGGGCCCAGCCTTCGTTTAACCGGTCCCGGAAAACACGGACGGACCGGAACTCGCCCGGAGCACTGCAGATTCCGATCTCTGCAGCCACTACGCACTTCCTGATCAAGGCCCGAAGAGGCTGGCTTCTGATCCCTACTGTAGCTGACACCTCGGCAGTGCAAGCACACATCAGCCCCTCGCCACGTCAGCGGGTTAGGCAGACGTGGTTCGGAGCACTCCCAGTGGGCCGCAGCAGGAAACAATCGTGGTTTTTTCTCGGTGTATCCTTCACCCAGTGTGTTTGTTCCGCGGAGCCTATTTTATTTCAGCCCTACCCTCTGTTTCCAGCGAGCATTCCCCTATCCACCACCTGGGGACGCGCCAAGTAGGGGTAACACCTCCCCTTCCCCGCAGACAACTGCGGAGGACCTTGGGATAGATAGGTAGGTAGGTAGGTAGGTAGGCAGGCAGGCAGGCAGGCAGGCAGGCAGGCAGGCAGGCAGGCAGGCAGGCAGGCAGGCAGGTAGGCAGGTAGGCAGGTAGGCAGGTAGGCAGGTAGGTAGGTAGGTAGGTAGGTAGGTAGGTAGGTAGGTAGGTAGGTAGGTAGGTAGGTAGATAGTAGGTAGATATACAGGAAATTTCACAACTTTAGGGAAATTACCCGAAAACCGTGGAATTTTCCCGTCATCGGCAACACTGAATATACGCTGAACGAATCGAAATCTCAAAATTCTTTTTATTTTATGCCTCAAATCATTTTTCTCTATCGTTTCCTTTTTTCATGGCACAAGTCCGTGGGCGTAGCATGTTTTGGCTAGCCCCTAATGGTCGTTTAAGCCTGATGTCCCGCTCGGTTCTCGTGTTTGGTTGTTTTCCGGTGGCGCCGCTTAGGTTTTTCCACCGTTCAACCCTCTTGATTCAATGAGATCGGAACGATCGTTTCCGATCTGCTTTTCGCATCTATTTTAGCAATGCACTGGTTGAGCTTTGGACAGCGGCTCTCCGCTCGCACGTTCTTAGTTAATCTTTCAGGAAACTCACATCCTCGATTTTGTGTTCGTTGAGAAGTTCAAGATATGATAGCAGAAAAATTCTGCCTCTCCTTCTATTTTGAATCTAACTCAATTCGTGTCAGCGCGCATCAATCAACTCACTTGTGAATACATTGATTCTATTATTCACTAAACATTCACTCGTAAATTCGGTTTTACAAAAATCTTATTTCTAAATTTCACAAATTTTGCTTACATATTTCGCTTACATTCTAAGAAAATATTCCTAATTATCTTATAATTATTGCACACGTCGCTTTCGTTCACATTTTCGAGAAACAGAAACCCCACTCATTGCTTCGGGAAGACTTACGAAAGCCTAATTTTATATCATCTATGAATGAGAAATGTGTCAAAGGCTCTGATTCTGTCGCGAGAAACACTTAAGCGTTTGACAATTTCAAACACCAATTTGCGTATTGCACTATCCTGCGCCTATCCTCGACACCTCTCATACACCTTTCTCCCCTCCTCATGCAGCCTGCTCACTTCATCCCTCTGCAGCCCATTCCTTCTAGAATATCTTCCTATTCAAACCTCCATCTTCCTCTTCACTCATTCTCCCCGCCTCTCTCCTAACAATATGATTAGGCGTATTCCTTGCCAACTCCAATGTCCACTTTACATACCTTTAATATGTCCTTTTCACCTTCTCACTTTCCTTCCACCAACACACCTGCACTGTATGAAATAGCGCACTCATCACTAGCGAGTAAAACAATTTTATTCTCCTTTCGAAATCATCTGAAAATAACTTCTTTCCCAACCCCCACACCTGCCTCATCACCACGTTTGAATTCTTCAATTTATCTTTCATGTGATCATCCGCTCCCCCATTTCTCTGATATAGGAAGCCCAGACACACAAACTCTGTCACCTCCTGCACCGCCTTTCCGTTTCACCTCCACACCCCTTCCTTATTCCTTCCACCTCCTTTTCCTTCTTTCTTTCCTTTCCACCTTGGACTTGACTGGCCGTTTGTGTAATCGCGCCACGCCGCCGGCCAACTTGCACCAAAACCGCGCCGCCGCTGATTCGAATTCGGCACCGTCGGCGTGGCGGCGCGGCGGCGTTTCAGAGCGACGACGTAATCTTAAGTATATTTACATGACACCATATTTCTTACCACCGGGTGATCCAGGGGCTTTTGATTGGTTGCGGAAGTTCCTGCGACCAATGAGAAGTTTGAGTTATAAAGTTTTCCAAGCAGTATACCGAAAAAAAAATCTGAACTAGACCGTCAAGCAGCCCCACCGCCGCCGGTCAAAAGTCTGACGGCGCAACCCTCTAACTTGTACGCATCCAGCTCTAACTTTTTCTTATCCAGGTATCTTCTCAACCACCTCGTAATCTCCTTTAAGGCCTCTTCGCTTCTTGCCAACAACGTTATATCATCTGCATACGCAAGTGACCATATCCTAACTCCTTCTACCCTAACTCCTTCTACCCTAACTATTCTACCCTAACTCCTTCTACCCTAACTCCTTCTGCTACTCCAACCTCTAGCATACTCCCCATAACCGCGGCTAAAATCGCAAAAAGGATTGGAATAAGCACCTGGCCGTAACATCATATCCATCCCGAAACCTTCCGAAATACACTCCCCTCTTCTCACCTTACCTTTCGTCTCTTCATATACTTCACTGACCCTCTCGATCAGGCCTCTTCCTGGTTCCCGTTACTCCATCGCCTCTAACAATCACCCCCATCCACCGCAGGAGACGAGCCTTTGAGATCCACAAAAAAACGCGTACACTCTCCACCCCTTCTTTGCTATTCCTTCCCCATTGATATACATTGTACGCTGTATGCATCAACGTAATCCCTATATAATTTTCCTGTATATCCCTATCTTATTTCTTATACAATGGCACTATTAACCCATCTCCCCACCCTCCTGAGCATCCCTTTCCACTTCATACTTTCTTTACTATCCCCTTCAGCCTCTTCCTAACCGCTTGGGTACTAAACAGCCACGCTCAATTTTCTACCCCGTCTGGCCTTGCTGCCTTAGACTTTCTTGACTTCCTTATCTGTTACTCTATCCCCACGTTATTCAAATCCTCCCCCTCTGCCTTTCTCGTCCTTCTAATCTCATCATCTCTCTTTCGTAAATCTTAGTCCTGAAACGATTCTTGAAAAAATCTCCTTCCACTCCTCACTTTCTATCTTCTCGCTTATCCCCACTCTGCGCTTCCTGAACCTATTAATTATCTTCCACACGTCCCCTTCTGTCTTAGCACTTCTTAAATCTTCTTCCAGATCCTTTTTTTCTGCTCTTTCTTCTTACACATTAACCTAAACCCCTTCCGAATTTCTACGTACTCCTCCTTTTTTGCAGTGCCCTCTCTTCAGTTTTTTGACTTCCTTTTCACCTTTCTTTTTATCTTTCCATATTCCCTACCCCACCACGACTGAACCATTACTTTCTTTCTCTTTCTGAATTACTTCTTCTGCACACACCCTATGACTTTTTCTATCAAATACTCCCATATCTCTTCCACCGAATCCCCTTCAAAGCGTACCTTCCCTACCTACTTCGGATACTTCTCAAACGCCTTCCTCCTCCAGCTCACCGTCCCTCTCCAAAACTTCTTCCCCATATCGCCTTTCGCTGTTCTCTCCTCTTATCCACAATCTTAATGGCTGATTCTACTTCTCCTACTACTGCAAATCTCTCCGTCTCTTCACACGCTTCCTCATCTCCCCTCCATTAATTTCTTTCTCTAATCCATCACAGATCCCGGTTATAATTCCCTGACTAGCCCTTTTTTTCTTTTTCACTCTGACTGCCTCCTGGAGCCTCAACCTATACGCCCTTGGCAGCCTTGGCTCTATTTTCCCATCTTATGCTGCCTACCCACGTTTCTACCAGACCCACAACAACAAATTCCTGGATATACCTCCAGAAATGCTCATCTTTCTTCTTTACCCATCATATGTTCCAGTACAGCACCTTCACTACTTCTCCACCCTGCTCTACCAGAACCCCCTACTTCCTACACGGAAAGAAATTTTGTACAGCAGCGGCACTCACGCGTACCTCTGCTGCGTTAAAGTGTAGGGCTACAATGCGCCCTCTGTTTATGACGACTGCTCTCTCAGTCAGGGAACGTTACGTTCCCTGTGTGGCGCGTATGTTGCATCAAATTTTTGAAACAGCAACAGACCTGAAACGTGGTATAGTAGTCGCGCTTTCGCATTGTTTTGAAAGACAGACGGGTGGTTTCGCGCTTCTCTCCCTTTTATTTTTAAGTTTTAGAGTAGTTTAAATAACTATAATGTAGTAAATTCCACAGAAAGGAATACCAATGGAGCAGTTTTTAAAAAAATATCAGTATTTTCGTAGCCTTCACGAAATCTTTAGGGGTAACTAATGGACATAACCTACAACATGTATATTATAGATATGTTTGTTTGAATATCATATTTACGTATATATTAATGCTCATATGGATTTTAAATACTTCTTTCAATATTATAATTTATAAGTGCATGTTTCATTAAGAGACTGACTTCATATATTCTAAAACAGTTATGTTTGGTTCGATTGATTAATTTATCGATGGATTGCATTTTTCTTCACTTGCTACAATAAATTATATTTTAAGTACTCTGATTGGGGAAAGAGTACACTGATTAACTTGACTTCGCTTTGAAAAATTAAATGAAAGTATCATTATTTAACAACAGAAGTGTACAAAAAACATAACCTAAAAAATTTTAGTGATGTTCCGTATAGTTTTAGGCTCATTCGTGTCTTTATTTAAAGACTTGAGTATGCGTAATGAATTAGAAACGTACAGTAAATAATAAGTCAAATAATTTAAATGTGAATTATGATGAAAAATTAAGATCGGCACCGATCGGCTACTTTAGTAACATTAGTCGACTGCGTTCTCTACTTAGGGACAGCAGTGTGCCCTGATAGAAGAGAGTAGCGCTGTACTAACTTTATGAGGCCAACACGTTCCCAAAGTTGGCGTTGCCGTCGCTTTGACATCGTGGTTGCGCTGTTCTACCACTGCGAACGCCGCAACTGTCTAAAATTTCTTTCCGTGTACGAAGCAAGTCTTCCTGCACTTCCTTTAACACCTCTTTCTCCTCGTCCTACACCCAAATTTTATCATCTACTTTTATTTTCCGATACCCTACCATCGCCGCTCTCTCACTCCTCTCCCTCCTAGCCATATCGTTCAGCATTCTCTGCACCTCCCTTTCCTTTCTTGTCAAATCGTGATGGATAAAACCCCCTTATCCTTTATCTTTTTTTTTATTTCGCATCTTTAAATGGGTTTTCGTCATAGTACGTAACCTCTAAGAAGAAATATATTCTCTGCCGCTCTAACACTTTTTTCGTCCGCTTTTGCTATCAGCCCCTCAAGTAAAATTGTATTCTACATTATGTTCAAGCTCGTCCTGCTCTCCTAATTTTTGTCTGACGAACTAGCGTAACGCCGTTGTAAGAATGTTTTTTTGTGAATCAAATAAATATTATCATGAATACAAATAGATTTAATGAAAGCACAGTTTTTTCAAATCAAACTTATGAAATCAAGCAAAAAAATTTGCCAACGGCCATACCACGCTGAAAAAACCAGTTCTCGTTAGATCACTGAAGTTAAGCAGTATTGGGCGCGGTTAGTACTTGGATGGGTGACCGTCCGGGAATACTAGTAACTACGTGCTGTTGGCGTGTCGTGAGTGTGGTGAGCCCACACTTGTAGTTATTTACTACAAGAAACTATCCACCTAGAAACACTACCCGAATCGGGTAGTGTCACGCCTACCCCGAAACATACATACATACATACAAACAAATCATTTGATTCAATGAATATGGTAGATATTTTTAATATTTGAAATGAAAAAAGGCTTTGTTGATTCAAGCGAAAGAATTACTTCTTTCAATTATATGGGTGGTTCTCCACATACAGGGAACGTTTGGCAAGGGCAACTTTTTTTGGAAAAATGTTTCAAAATTTTTTTTTTCATAATGGTTAGCTTCATTGGCCTTTAATAAAGGGACCCTATAAATTATTCACGCTTAATTCTCACTTGAAGGACCTGTAGCACATAAAAACGTTTTCAATTTTTGATTTTGCGGGTGATTTTCTCTGATTGTATGTAAAGTAAAACAATACTGTAAAATATTCACACATTGAACGTAACATGGCAGGGAAGAATAGTTTTCTCTACAAAATTCCAAGTTTTTCCGAAATTTTATATTTTTTTCAAATTCAAAATTTGTTTTTTAAATTAGATTTTTCTTACATTTCTTTTACATTTATTAACCCTCTAATTGCTTTGTTTTTTGTGTGCAGTACTCGTAGGTACAAATATTCTAATTTTCGATTTACGTTAATTTTTAATAAAATTATTGGGAAGAGGGGTTCGATTAGCTCCATTCCGTCCCTGACAGCGAAAAACAGGTTATGGTATCCGATGTTATGGTAACTGAAAGCCATACAAAATTAGTTTTTACGCTTAGCAAACAAAAGTAATTAATAAATCCTCCTGACAAAAACTCCTTTATTATTTGCGACACGGAATTGTCATATTTTCATTGATATTTATTACGAAATAGGAAAGTTCTTATTAGGTACGGTATCCGATACTAATAAAAATACGCTACATTTTCTGCTACATTTTTTCACTTCGCAAAAAAAGTTCTCACTTTTTTGTTATGAAGTTTTGACGAATGACTAGTGTGACGTTTGATCGAGATATTGTGAGAAGATAAAACTTTAAAAATGATTAAAAGTTGATGAAAGGTATGGGAGATTCGTTTACCGTAACCATCGAAAACATTTAGGGAGACACGTGTATAATTAAATTTTCTCTTCTAATATATAAAATAAATTAAAATATTTGTTATGAATTTGATAGCTTTTGAGTCAAGCTTTCGAACTATCAATTATAATCTCAAAGAAAATTCACCATGTATTAAATACACGTCTCTAAACTTGGCGCCGTGTACGTAGAGACATCCCAAAAAGGCATTTTTCGAGTATTTGGGAGCATTTTGCTAAGACATACGATGATGTGACTTGATTTTTCTTTACGGGGGTCTTGCATCATCCCAAAATGAAGAATATAGCCAAGTTTTATAAAGAAACACTACTTAGTTTAGTTACTAGATATCCGAGACACAAAAGTTCCCTGTATGTGGAGAATCAAGAATATGATATCAAACAAACACTTTTCTTAATGCACAATCCAATTGTGTATGCACATAAGTGAAATAGCTTTGAAAAATCGAGTAATAGATAATTTGCTATATCTTTGAAGTGGGTGAGACCGGTTGACCAAAGTAGAAATTACAAGTCAACTCAGATAGAACTGAGTTGACCCCTGAAGGAATGTGTTCGCGTAAACTGACACCGACGGAACTTAATTTAGTTTCAAACAAAGGAGTAGAAAGACCAGGAAAGAAACAACGAGACATAAATAGGGAATCTGAATAAGAGAAAGTAGAGACAAGGTAGTTGGATTGTAGTTACGGAACGAAAGAGGATTTTCAGTCAGATTATCCTTAAGATTACTTGACGTAATTAAGTCATTTGTACTTTCCCGATGTCGTTGGAATATCACGCTGCATGGTAAGTGCACCATCTTCCTGGAAATGGAGACCATTGCTATCGTGAGGAATTTGATGTTTTCATCGCTCCAAATACACTCGCAGGATCTTGATAAACCAAAAATTAAAGTGAATAAACAGGTTTATAAACAAAGGAAATTATATTTTTATCTTAAATGTTTTGAGTATTTTGAGGCCCATGTTTATCCTACTTATATTCTTCTTTCCCAAGATACTTTTGCGTTATTTTGATTCTAATACTTTCTAACAAAATGTAATTCCTTCCAGAAAGCAACATGTGGATCGCAATGATTGCATGTATTGATGTGCAGTTAGCAAGGAACGGTCAAACAATATCGTGGTATTGAGAGAGCTCTTATATCCTAATACCTGTATCAAAACATCGTACATGCTTCCAGCAGGCAATTATATAAAAATAAAGTGTTTTTTGAAATTAGAGTCTGAGACCTGAATAAACGCATTTCTTGCTGTTACCAAATTATTAGGTACATATCGTTTATTACCTTCTTCCTTACGGTTTCTTTTGTTTTGAAAATCCGATGACTTTCTATATTATACATGCATTTGTTTCTGCACGCCTATGTTACAAGGCATATATATATATATATATATATATATATATTTTAATATATAATAT
>CAKNXH010000525.1:96307-108839 GCA_932178445.1 Andricus quercusramuli | reverse complement strand
AAAGACCAGGCAAGCAATAAACTCGTAAACACCGCACTCTCCATGCTCATATGTACTGATCAGCTGTAGATGTGCACGCACTGGCGCACGTGGATCTAGCAGAGACACACCTTCATCAGCGAAACAAACAGAGCTAACAAATCCTAACGGCTTGCTTGCACAATGTTTATTGCGTGAAAAAAAAATATTCTTCGAATAGTTATTTCTATTGAACTAAGCTCAAGAAAGAATTTGAATTTTCCTATTCTTTTCGCATTATATTTTTCTACACATTTTTCGTTTTTAAACTAGCTGGTAAAATCTATTTTGATGAAACAATTAGAAGTGTGGCAATTTTACTTGCTTTCTAAAGCGATACATGCAAAAGGTACTGTTTTCAATTATTTACCTTCAGAGACTCAACGTCCAGTTAAAAATTGGAAAATCGTTGCATTATTATTTGCTCTGTTACCTTTAAAATCTCAAGTATTTTTCAAAATAAATTATATTTAAATGTAGATAAATAAATTATTTTACCCTAATAGCGTGGAACGTTCCAGGAACTTGCATGGAAAGTCCCGTGGGCACCTTAGGGACCGTCCATTGGAAAGTTTTAGAAGGCCCTACTGGAACCAGAAGGCGCCCAATCGTTATTGTTAATTTTGAGAACAATGGCCACTTAAACGTTTCAGCCACGTCTGCAGAACGTGTAAAATGTCCCTTTCGTAAACGGGAAGAGATAGGTAAAAATCAGGGACTTAGGAATAGGAGGGAAATAGCCACATGCTTCCTAACTTGGGCGAAAAGATTGATTATAAGTTATAAGGGGGAGTCGATCAGATTGGTCAGAAGGAGAACAGTCAGCTCTTTTCCTCGCAATATCGGTTTAGCAATCCAAGATGGTAGACCGCCACGCTCGTTATTTCGACCATGATACGACATGACTATTATAGGTTCCAAAAATGTTGACCTCTCTACAAATGTTTGATTGACTCAGTGAAAAAAAATCGCTTTAGAAAGTAACAATCTTCATTGCAAAGATAATTTTATTGCGAATAAATTCTCTATTCATGACACCGTCATACATTATTTACAAATGAAGTAACAGTTGAGTGAAGGTACAAAAACACGGTCAAAAGCGTCAATCTCACGATCGTGAACTTCGGCGCATTAAATTTGGTTGAAAGATCAGTAGAAATGAGGTGAAAAAAATCTGGCGAATTCCTTGATATTTTCTGTAAATGCAGGTGTCATAAAAATTTTTTAAATAAAATAATTGTAGCTTACAGAGTTAATTATAGAGGGGGACCTTATCTCAGCTCCAAATTGTGATAGAAAGTTCAGGCAAAGCTTGAAATAAGTAAAAAAAACATCACGTGCGTCCTAAACTACGACCCAAGACAGATTTATGTGTAAACATCTTCGGTAAACGTTAACTGAAATTGAATTCTTAGACAAAGCAAATAATAAATCACGCGCATGTAGGAGTATAAAAATTTATTTTCTCTTATATGTAATGTCGTGCAAAAATGTCTGGACATCTATTTTCCAATAGGTTGAATAAGCACCCTGGTTTTAATAACAATAAACTGTAGATTTTCTCTCAATTATTGCATAAAAGGTGATAAAAGTACCCGTTTTATGGGCATAAATGAGAGCCAGATGTGTTAATTTTATTAGAAGTTGTTTGAAAAAACGTCAAATGTTAATGTTTCCGGAAAATATCAATAAATTCGGAAATAAACAGTTTTTTATTGTTTTTGGGCTAATTTATAAGATAATTTTCTGCAAGTCTGTTAGAATACTGTTCTATTAATTTGATTTAATTCTGTTATGTAAAACTAACTTTATATCAATATTGATACGTTCTTTAAATAAAACTTAGGTTTTGATTGCATCGAAGGAAAAACTCTAGAAATATCTTATCAAGTCACTAAAATAATTAAGAAAATTATCTTTCAAACTAGTGCAAAGACATTGAAAAATATTAATTGGTTCTTGATTTATTAACATTTTTCGAAAACACTAAAATTTGCATTTTTTACAATGACTTTTAATGAAATTAATATATTGCTTCCAATTTAAGACCATTAGGCGTATAATTTAATCAGGTTTCGTGTAGTAATTGAAAGTAAATTTAGAGTTGAATATTTTAAGAACTAGATTGCTTTTATAAAGTATATTGGAAAAGATAGGTCCGGAAACTTTTGCATAGTAGTGTATTACATTCTCTGATAAACTATCCAATGTAGGTATATTCTATTTCGGTAAAATTAAAATCTATTACTTATGTCCCGAAAACAATAATTTTCCACGGTTTTAAGAAAAATATAATTCTTAAAATAAAAAAAATTGATTAGCATTTCGAACTCGAAAGTTCATTGCCTTACTACCCGATTCGGGTAGTGTTTCTAAGTGGATAAATACTACCAGTGTGGGTCCACCACACCCACGACGGGTCAACAACACGCAGTATTCCCCGAACGGCCACCCATCCAAGTACTAACCGCGCCCAACACTGCTTAACTTCAGTGATCTAACGGGAACTGGTGTTTTCAGCGTGGTATCGCCGTTGACGATCTTAAACAAATAATAATTATTTGAATAATTGAAAATTATTTAAAAAATACTCGGAAACTCGTCCCTTAACAATTTAAAATAATACTTGTTAAAAAATCCAAAGAATACCGTTTTTAGTATGAATTTAATAGAAAACTGCTATTTTGCAGTTTTTGGGTCACTCTCCAAGCACAATAACAATGGCTTGAAAGGGGGTTGGGGAGGCAAAATTAAAACTTACTGGGTGGAAATTATTCTTTGAGCATGCGTTTAGAGGTTTCAATACTTTACTTCACAAAAAGTTTATAAGAAGTAGCTCTTTTTGTCATTTATTTTTGAAAATCAAGCTCTTCCCATTTGAAAATGCCATATTAATTTCGAAGGCTCGGGTGCACGGGTTAACTTTTACAAATGAAGAAAACAAGAAAAATGTTGAGTTGATAAACTGTAAATATAAATTAAGTATTTATTTTAAAAATTGAACTATAGTTCGACTCTTAACAATAGAATAATAACAAAATGAACTTTATAAGACGATTATGGATTTGTTCATAATTAAATAATTTATAGATTTTCACGTTAAAAATTGAACTATTTTAATTCGAAAGCCTTAGGAATTAATCAAATGTTTGCATTTTGATTGAAACTTAAAAATCTTTTTTCAACTTTCAAAAACATTTTGATTAATATATTCATAGTTAAATGCTTTTATTCAATTTCAAATTCTATTCAAATATTATTGCATTCAAAAATGCTCCATTTTTTAAGCATTCAGTTTGAAAATTTTTAACTCAAAAATTTTGGTTTCAATATTTAACAATATCTGACTGTTTATTTAAGATATGAAATTATAAATCAAACATTCAAAACTAAACTAAATAAAATTGAATTATTCAAAAGAAAATAAACCTCGAATCGTTCGAATTTCAGGGTGCTGAATGTAAACTTTAAAATTTGTCTTGTTGCATTTTGAAAAAATTTTAATTTGTAAATGACATTATTCAATTTAGATTTTTCAAGAAACAACTTATAATCACTAAAATGTACTGCTTTTAAGTTAAAATAGTTTTAAAATGATATAATTTTGAACACTTGCAAATTTATCTGAAAATGAAAATGGAATATTCAAAAATAAAAAAATTTAAATTGAAGTATTTAAAATAAAATAAGCCTTAAATCATTAAAATTTAAGAGTGCTGAATGCAAACTTAAAAACTTGCATTGTTTCATTTTTTTTTTTAATTTATAAGTGACATTTTTTAATTTGAATGATTCAATAACAATGTAAACTCCTTTAATTGTAGTATTTCAACCTAAAATTGTTTAAAAATTATATAATTTTGAACATTTGAAAAATTTATTGATTCATTCTTCAAACTATTTCATTTTCTAAAACGCATTCTCTCATTTGCCTGCTTAGTCAAGCTTTGTTTATAAAATACCGATGCGGACCGATATCAGTTCTCTGAAAGAACACATTGTGTTGAACTTATGTTGCGCATCTACATTTAGAATTAGGCTAATTATATTTCATGAAGAAGGATATTAAAAATTGAAATTTCATTATGAAAAATTCATTATTATGACACTTATCATTATAACACATCTAAGTATTAAAAATTATAAGAAAAATATTGAAAATTGTTAATTCTTTCAAATTAGACAAAGCATATTTCCCCCCTGTTTGTAAATAATTTCCAATTGTTTGAACAATTATTATTTGTTTGCGAGAGGGGAGGGAGAGAGAGAGAGAGACAAGCAAGCCTCCGTTCTGTGACATGAGACACAGCGCGTGTGTCAGAGGCTTGCGTTACACTTTCTAGTCGTGGTTTCATTTCAATCTGGCGTGACTCCCCACATCGAGATCTAAGATGTTTACACATTAAAAATTCAAATAATACAATAAAATAAGAAATAAAGTTTCAAAATTATTAAATAATTGGCTATTGGAAATTATTTTTTATACGCTTTTTTTTATGTCGCTTGGGGGTGGCGAGTGTAACTGATCCAGGCAATATACCCGACCATAATTGTCCGCTCCAGGGTTCCCATTTAGTCTCTACCATTCAGTCTCAATTCAGTCCCAATTGTGTAAATTTTCCAGATGCCTGAAAATAAATACGGGTGCAGCATGTTATAATTACCCAAAGGCGTAGAAAATATTTATTTCAATCATTAAGAAAATGACAGTTGATAAAATTAATTTTTGTTTACTACATTTTGTGAATAATATAAACATTTACGCCCATTTTCTTTCTTATTTTCATATGAAATGCATAATTTTTTCCAAACATTACAAAGACACTGCCAGCGGAAATTCTATACATACCTATTATTTGAGCTAATTACACAAATTTTCAGATTTTTTTCAACATTTTTTTTCAGTTCTCAAAATTTTTCTCTTTAAAATTAAAAACTGGTCCATTTTGCAGATGCTTACAATTTAAAATTAGCCAACTTGTTTAATTTCAAAGATTTACAATTGAAGACTCCTCCATGTGTCACAAGCTGTGACGCTTAATTAATATTTCTAACCATATTTAATATATTATATAATTATGATATTAAAATGTAACGCTAGTATATAAAACTACATACTATATGGTCCCGAAACTATGCATATACCCGGGTGCTGGAACGCACACTATTTACATTTATGCATGCATGAAGTATAACGTGCCATGTATAGCGACTAGGTGCTCAGCGAACGGACACTATTCATTCTCACGTATGCGTGAGATATAACGCACTATGCGCAAGGGCTGGGGGGGGGGGCTGCCCGATGGCATAGGGTCTGCACAAATATATGAAAAGCAAAGGCGTTATGATTGGATGAAAACAAAACGTGAATCTATGTGTACCTTTATGGGGCACATTTTATGTCATAGTATGTAACACGTATACGCACCCCATCAAGACACATAAACCCACTAAATTATTAGCAAAAAGTTCAGTAAAATGTTTCTTTCCGTCGCAGTCGGTTTAATTTTGAATCTCAGCCAATCATTTATTTGACTCTCACAGTTCAGTATAATTTTAATTCCGTCGCAGACGGTTTTACTTTGAATCTCAGCCAATCACTCAGTTAACTCTCACAGTATATTTTTCTTATTTCATCGTAGTCAGTTCAATTTTGAAAATCAAGCAATCAATCAGTTATTCAATCAGTTAATATAATTTTGATTCGTACGTACGACTCATAACTCCGTATCACCCAAACAGTTCTCATTCTGTTATGTTGAACTGGGTCGAAAATATAATACATATAGTGTAATTACGTGACACCAATTTTGGATTATCAGTTTGCTTATAGCGTGTGTGTACGTGTGTTTCTGAATCTAGGAGCCTCTTAGCACCAAAACTTGTCAAATCCTCATTTGTATGAACTATTTCAAAAAAAATATTAGTGTCGCGTCTTAATGTGTAAACAGCCATAGCAGCAACCGAGAAACAAGATCAACATCATGTATGTATCATCACTTGGAAGCCTTTACCAACACACGACCATAAAACGTGTTGCTTAAACCTGAAAATAGTTGCTAATCGACAAAAACCAAGTATTGACACAGTTTAACCAATAGACGGTATTTACTGCTGAACCATCAACGTGTTACTTGAATCTAAAAACATTTCCGGATCCACAAACATCAAGTATTGACACAGTTTCCTATAGGGCTCTTTATTATGCTTGGACACACCATTATACTATACTCAAGATATTATACGAAGGACGATACTTGGGAACCCACGAACCGTTTAACATATTTACCTCGATCTTTCAAGGAATAGTTACGAATCTTCCAATCTACGTAAGTACTCAATGATGATTTTAATTACTAACCACTTATTACGAAACTCACCATTCCTGTATTGTTCAAGGTGGAGCCAATCTGTGGGATTTTTCGAACTACAGCTCTACTAGTTGCTTTCCAAAGACGATCACTTTTATTGTAAAGTCTGAATAAATTCCTATCAATGTTGAAACTAATACCTATCATTAGTTTTCCTCATCCCGCATTGAAACTCGTTACTTAACCATGGGTATAGGGATTTCTTGCAAAACGAGGAATTTAGGAAAGAGTATGAGGGTTTAATTAGCTAGTTACTACGTAACACATGTTAAAGATAAAAAGAAACTAAATTTGGTTAATTTTGATGATTTTGAAAACCTAAAGTTTCCCAAATTAAAGAAATTTCACATGATAATCATGAAAATGACAGAACATTTAATTGTAAAATTCGAACAATGAGAAATTATTTTAAAACAATTTCAAATAAATATTTGAAATAGTAAATGATTAAAAATATTCTAGTTTGATAAATGTATAAATGTATAAAATTGTTAAGTTTTGGTGATTGGTGAAGAAATTTCGAAAGAAAATAATCGAAATTATAGAACTTTTAATGATTGTAAATATCAAGCTTGAATAATTTTGAATGATAAATTTACAAAATTGAAGTCTACAATTCAAAAGGTGCATAATCAAAATTTACAAATTTTTATTATTCTCATGATCAAAAAAAAATTTTTTAAAGCTTAATCTGAAGAATAAACGAATTTTCGAATACGAAGCATCAAAATGGCAGCAATTTCAATTATAAAACTTGACGATTGCATGATTTTTAATTGTTAGTTTTAAAAACTGAGAGAAGTTTACTTTAAGAGATATATAAATAAAAATTCTCTAATGCTGATCATTTTGAATTTTAAAAATCAAGTTTTCAATTTGAAATCTTCTTCATTGAAGAAATTTTGGAAGCAAATCGTCAAAATTACAGCATTGTTAATTGTAAAACTTCCAACTTGCACAATTCTTGATGATAAATTTACAAAATTGAAGCCCCATCAATTTTATAGAGTGCATAATTGAAAAATACTAAATTGGATGATTTTGCAGATCAATAGTCAATTTTTTCAATTCTACATATTCCAAATTAAAGATCTTTTCGAATATAAAGCATGAAAATCATAGTTAGAGAAAAAAAAATTTTCAAACTAAGAAATGTACAATTCAAAGTCCTACAATTTCGAACAGTAACAATTTGAAATTATTGTAATTTAAAAATTCAATTCCAATTTAATTTTTAAGACGTAGAAATAAAAATTCTTAAGTTTTAAATGATTTTAAAGGTCCAAAGTTGAGTTTTTAATTCAAAATCTTGCACAATTTTTAATTAGAAATATGCGAACTGAAATTAAAAATGAGAGAAATTTCGAATATAAAGCATTGAGATCAAATAAATTTAAATTGTAAAACTTGAAAATTGCATAAATATTAAATCTTTCAAACTGAAGAAATTTCGAATATAAAGCATCAAAGTTACAGCTTTGTTATTGCAAAACTTAAAGATTACATATTTTTTAATTGTGACATTTTAAAACTGATATATTTAGTTTGAGGGATATGTATAATTTTTTGTTATAATCATAATAATTGAATTTGTGTCGTTTTACCAAAAAGATGATTTTTTTTATTTTAATATATTTTTATAACAAGATTCCATAATTAATTCGTAGATATTTTTTTGGCTGTACAACTTCTGTCTATTAATTTTGTTTTCTACCTTGTGTCTTTTTCTCAAAAATAACAAAGTTGAAGCTCTATGCTATTAAAAAGTGATTTGTACCAAATTTGTAGATCTTTTTTAGGTGTATAATTTTTGTGAATTTATCTTCTTTCGTCATTACTGATCAGCAAACTGGGTCGGAGCAGTATTGCGAAACGAACGTGTCATTTAAATAAATAACATGAGAATTCTAGATCAATTTAAAATAGCTATACCGTACTCCTATATACGTATCTACCTTATACCTATACACCTATCTACCTTATACCTGCATACCCAGATGCACACTACTATTTTCCGAACGAGCAAGTTACGCCTACCCCGAATGGGAAATGGCTAAATGGTACGATAATAATAATTTTCTTGTGCGATCAAAATTTGAATTTTCGATTTTTCAAGAAAATTCAAAAAATTTTAATTTCTGCTTGTTTTTTTTGATCTTACAAATGCTATAATTCTGAGAATTTTATTTTTATTGGCAAAAGTTGTGAGGATAAATTGTTGGAATTTCCGAGTCGTCGACCAGTTTTAAAAATTTTTCAATAATCATTCAATTTTTTGTTTTAAACACCTCAGAAGACGGATACAAGACTTTTCATCAAAATTACTAACAGTTGAAACTCCTCAGATGAGTTGATCTGGGATTGCTCAAGTGTTTGAATTGTTGGTATTTATTATTTTCATCTTATGCAATCATTTTTCTCCAGTAATATTTTTTATCTTCCTCTGAAAGTTTCTCATTTTCCTGGAGTGGTGCTGTCAGCGTCAGAAGTTAAATTCATGTTTCCTACGCCTTTGGTCGATGACAACTTTTATGCGCGCCGGAAAAAAACGTAGAAAAAATAATTGCTCATAGCCTGTTTTTTAATAATTCTGAAACTTCGTTTCTTATTTCATTGTATTATTAAAATTTTTTTATTCATTTCCAGCTTTTCCAGAGCTTTCTATCACAATTTGGAGCTAAAATAAGCCCCTCCTTTATAATTAACTCTGTAAGCTACAATTATTTAATTTTTATGACATCTGCATTTACAGAAAATATCAGGAAATTCGCCTGATTTTTTTCGCCTCATTTCTACTAATTTTTCTACAAAATTTAAAGCGTCAAAGTTCACTGTCGTGAAATTGACTCTGTTCACTGGGTTTTCGTACCTTTATGGCCAACGGCCATATCACGCTGAAAAACCCAGTTCTCGTTAGATCACTGAAGTTAAGCAGTGTTGGGCGCGGTTAATATTTGGATGGGTGACCGTTCGGGAATACTACTAACTGCGTGCTGTTGGCTTGTCGTGGGTGTGGTGAGCCCACCCTTGTAGTTATTTACTACAAGAAACTATCCACCCAGAAACACTACCCGAATCGGGTAGTGTCACGCCTACCCCGAAACATACATACATACATATAAACAAATCATTTGATTCAATGAATATCGCTCTATTCATCTAGATATTTTAAATATTTATCGTTTTTTATTAACATTCCAAATTTTTTAATTAGGAAAAGCGTTAAGGGGAAAATGTAAAAATGAAGAGCCATAATCTGTTGGATGTCAATTGCAATAGGTCGTTTTTGTTCTTTGAACCTAATATTTGACACTATGTGGTGCATTCACCGAAAATTGTGTTGCATCCAATTTTATCAAAACTCCACTATATATACTGCAGTGCTAGTGAACCTCTTCAAATTGCGCGAAGGAATTGAAAGATTTCACCCTGGCCACTGATTTTCAATTGTATTTCGCGCCTCTTTCTCGAGATCACCAAGTAGTACCCCCCAACTCCACGTCGGTGCTGCCACAGGTTTAACGCCAAAACTAAGAAGTTTTTTCCCCTCTATACAATAATACCTCTCTGGTAATCTGACGCAACATTCATTCTTCTCATTTGTGTCGGTGTGTTCACTAGTGTTTTTCAGAAATGGGAAAAAGAAAACGTCATTATGCTTCTACTTCGGATTCTTCGTCTTCTTCGGAGGAAGAAGATGTCCGAAAGAAATTAAAACGACTAGAACGTGAATTACGTCATATAAAGAAGCGTAAACATCGCAGTAAGAAGCGAAGTAAGTATGGTGTGTTCTGTTGTTCTCAGGGCGTCATCTGTCCTATAAGGTCTTTTAAGATTAGCGTGTCGATCGAATCGATGCCGCAATTTTGTTTATTATTATGAAAATGAATAGCTTGTGGTGATGCAACCTGGGTTAGACTCAGAGTCAGGTCCAGTAAGAACTGGACTGCTATATTTTTGTGACATGGGTTAGGCTCATTGTTACATTCAGTAAGAACTGATTTACCTTGGCTTTTATGCCTTCTTTCGTAACCTGGGTTAGGCTCAGTGTTATTTTCAGTAAGAACTGAATCATTTTATTTGATGACATGGGTTAGGCTCATTGTTACATTCAATAAGAACTGAATTATCTTGGCTTTTTTGCCTTTTTTCGTAACCTGGGTTAGGCTCAGTGTTACTTTCAGTAAGAACTGAATCATTTTGGTTTTGTTGCCTTTCCGTTCTTTCAAAATTTACAGTAAGTCATATTCTTTTTTCTCATGATATTCGTCAAGTTCTGACTCATCGACGGAGGTCGATAACTGCTCAGATGATAGCAGATCCTCAGAGCCTAAGGAACCTCATATTTCTTCTAAGAGTACGGAGTCTTCGGTTAAAGATCAATCTGGCGATCCTAAGGACCCTCCATCTACCGAGGCACCAAGAGGTTTAGAAGAGAATATTCTTCAGGCTATTGGAAAACGACTCTTAAGTGACAAAGTCACTATAGCTCCGATTCATACAGATATCGTCGTTCGTTGGAAGGATATACTCAAAGAAGGTCTTCCGAAGGAGGAAAAGTTGGATCTCATTAAGAAATATCCACAGCCAGAAAACTGCGTCTTTGTTGAACCTCCCAGACTTAATCCAGAGGTCAAAGCGTCTCTCCAAGAACCAGTCTTAAAAAGAGACGTCCGTCTTTTCGCTAAACAAGAGCAACTTGCAGTTTGCTTGGCTGCTTTAGCTCCCTCAATTTCAGCTCTTTCTAAGAACGAAGAGGTTAATAATTTGAAGTTATTAGAAAGTCTCAGTGATGTCGCTCGTATTCTGGTAGACCTTCAAAAAGACGAATCTTTTACCAGGAAATCTTTAATACTTTCCAATATCAATGCGTCATTTAAAGAAGTGCTGAGTTCTGCAACCATTGACGAATGGCTTTTTGGCAGCAAGCTGGAAGAAAGCATGAAAACAGCTAAATCTCTTGAAAAGACCAGTAAAGATTTAAAGCTGTCCAAAAATACTGGTACTAGTTCAAAAAACTCGAAGGGCCCGCCTCGTCATCGTCCATATACTCAACAGTCGAGCAAACAACGGTCATCGATGCCGAGCGGGCAACAGAAGCAGAGTTATCGTTCCACGAAGTTCCACAAACCCCAGACGTACTCAGGGAGATATCCTCGCAAAGGGAAATATTAGAAGATGTAAGTATCTTGACTGGACGGTTGAAAATTTTTGCCAATGCCTGGGAGGAATTGACTTCAGATCAGGTCATTCTAAGATGGGTTAAGGGATATGAGATACCTTTTAGTAGACCTGTTGTCCAAAAGTTTCTACCTCGAGAGCCCTCTTGGACTGCAAAAGAGATAGAGCAGATCACTTTCCACTTAAATAAATTATTAGATAAGAAAGCTATTAGAAGATGCGAATTTTCAAAAGATCAGTTTATTTCGGACATTTTTCTTGTTCCAAAGCCTGATGGCTCGTCAAGGTTAATTCTGAACCTTAAGCGTCTTAATTTGTTTATAGTTACGAGTCATTTTAAGCTTGAAGACGTCAGGACGGCAAAAAATCTAATTTCAAAAGGATCTTACATGGCAACCTTAGATTTGCAAGATGCTTATTATATGGTTCCCATTGCTGACAAGCATACCAAGTTTTTAAGGTTCTATTTCTTAGATCAGCTCTTTGAATTTGTTTGTCTTCCATTCGGCCTAAGTGTAGCCCCATTTGTTTTCACAAAGATCATGAAACCAGTTGTTTCATTTTTAAGGAGATCCGGCAACTGTTCGGTAGTTAATTTAGATGATTTTTTGTTAATTGGAAGATCTTACGAGGATTGCTTTTTTAATCTTGAAAAAACTATCTCTCTTTTAGAAAAGTTGGGGTTTAGTATTAATAAGGGAAAAAGTAAGTTGATTCCATAAAATTTTTTCCAATTTTTGGATAATCAATTCAGAGAAGTTTTTGATTGAACTTCCAAAAGACAAAAAAGATAGGACGTTAGATCTGATTAAAAGATTTAGTCGTCTGAAAAAATGTAGAATACGCGATTTTGCATCCTTCATTGGAACACTGGGTTTTTGCTGTTCAGCAGCTAAATATGGTTGGGCCCATGTTAAGGATTTGGAAAGAGAAAAAATCAGAGCCTTAGAAAAATGCAATAA
>CAKNXH010000525.1:48788-81307 GCA_932178445.1 Andricus quercusramuli | reverse complement strand
GCGTGGTTAGTACTTGGATGGGTGACCGTTCGGGGAATACTGCGTGTTGTTGACCCGTCGTGGGTGTGGTGGACCCACACTGGTAGTATTTATCCACCTAGAAACACTACCCGAATCGGGTAGTGAGGCAATGAACTTTCGAGTTCGAAATGCTAATCAATTTTTTTTTTATTATATTTACATGTATGTGTCCATATTTATCATTTATAAAACGTGTGTGAACATCTAACCCAAAAAGTGTCAAAGTATTCAAAAAATTAAGAAATGAAAAATTATAAATGTCCGCCCCAGGTTTAAACACAAACTTTGAAAAACGCGTTACAAGAAATCAAGCACAAAAAGACCCCGCGTTAGCAGAAATAGTAGAAAATACCCAAAATCTTCCCATACGAACAAAAAAATCTCTAAACTTTAATCAAGAAATTTTAGAAAAACAAGACTCACCGATAGTCCAAAGACTAAAAGATAATAGTGCAATTTATGCTTCAAACTCGAATTTCGATGAAACATTAGCAAACGATACCCTTCTAGATGAAACTTTAACAAACAGCAGAATAAACTTCAGAGCGAATTCCACTGTTGCAGATTCAGAAAAATCAGTAGAAAACCAAGAAACTTCCATAGAAAAATCAGTTAATTCATTTTCAAACTCTTTTTCCGATTCGCAAGAATCACAAGAAAAGCAAACAACACTTTTTTCAGAACATATAAATTCGAATATCGAAATAAAAAACGTTGATAAGCAAATTAAAATCGAAACTATTTTACCAGAAATAATAATAACAAACCCTTACGGAGACAATTTCAATCTATCAGACTCAGACTCTGAAATTAAAAAAGACAGTATGAGTAAACTCCCTAACAACCAGCAAATCTCACTTCGAGATGCGCTCGAAGTCGTTCCCCTGTTCGACGGAACAAATAACGTCCCCTTTTCACATTTCATAGAATCATGTTTTGAAGCAAGATCAATGGTCCCTAACGCCGAAGCCGAAGCAAATCTAGTGAAACTACTTCGTTCTAAAATCTCGGGAGAAGCAAGAAAATGCATTTATGGTCATACATTTTATTCAATAGAAGAATTAGTAAATAAACTCAAAACGGTATACGCTCCTACTAAAACAGTATATCAACTCCAAGGGGAACTCGGTAATATATATATGTGGGAAAATGAAAACGTAATATCTTATGCTTCGCGTATTAAAGAAATTACTGATAGAATAATTGACGCTCATAAAATGACCAATAAAGGAACAACCGAAAAATCCTTTCAAACTGAATTAGAAAATTACGCGATGGATCATTTTATTAGAGGACTTAGACCAGAATTAGAAATGAGAATAGGAACAGCAGATTCATTTTCGCAACTTGCTACTAAAGCAATTGAAATTGAAAAAAGATTAGCAACTAACAAAGACATAAGAAAAGAATCGCGACCTGTTCCTTATTCAGGAGAAACTTCTAAATCCAATAAAGTACACTTTACAAGAGGAGAAAATGCACAATGTCAATTTTGCGAAAAAACAGGTCATGTAGCATCAGTATGTCGTATTCTTGCAAGACAACTATCAAACCATCAAAATACTCAATTTAATCGAACAAATAATTCTCAGACACAATTTCCTAATAATTATTCAAAACCTTACTTTAATAATAACAATAATCAAAGACAATTTTTTCCGAATAATTTCCAGAATCAAAGACAATTTTCTCCAAGTAATTTTCAAAGACAATCATTTGTTAATAATTCTCCAACTCAAAGACAATCTTTTCCTAATTATCCCCAAAATCAACGATTTCAAGCACAAAATAATTGGTCAAATGACAAACCCCGATATGAGCCGTGGGGAACTCAGAATAAATACAACCAAGATAGACCCCCGTGGAGAGAACAGGGTCCTAGCCAACAATGGAATAGAAATGACTCTCGAAACGACCCAAAAGACGTAAATAACTATCAGCCTAAACCTAATAAAATAATATGTCACTATTGCAAAGAACCGGGTCATGTAATTAATGATTGCCGTAAAAGACAACATAATAATCAATATCAACAGCAACAACCGCAACAATTAAATCCTTCTCAACAAATAAATTCGAAAAACTCCAATGTCCTTCCCAGACCGGTTGCTCAGAGGAAGGCCTAAAGAAAGAATTGAATGCATCCGATCCTAATTCTGAAAATATAGAGAAACAAAAAACAGTAAAAGTAAACTTAAGCGTCACTGATACTATACCTCACATAACGCTGTCAGCAAACGGTTTGAATAATCCTGTAAGATTAATGATTGATACAGGTGCAGGTCCTAATTTAATTAAAGAAAAAGCAGTCGAATCGTGCGTAAACATTAATAAACAACATTGTCTGAAACTGACAGGAATTAACGAACACCCAGTATACACTCTCGGTCAAATAACAATAAACATTCTAGAATTTCCAACAATTTTTAATATAATTTCCAATGAAGTACCAGTAGAACACGATGGAGTCTTAGGAAGTGAATATTTTCGCAAAAACAATGTAAAAATAAATTATGCAGAAAAGCAACTAGAAATCAATGAAAAACACTACCCTTTTGACTCTTCTGAAATAATCACAATTCCGCCTAGAACAATTTCTGATTTTTATATACATGTTAAAAACAAGGATAAGGAAATAGGATACGTTCCTGAATTGTTGCCTAAAGACAGTGGTATATATTTCGGAAACGCAATAGTTAAAAATAACAACGGTAAAGCATATTTAAAAATCGCTAATACTCGTGAAGAACCAGTAGTACTTGCAATTCCAACTGTAGAAATTCTCGACTTTGAAGAATTGACACCTGAAGATAATGAAGTTTTTATTACACAAAATCAAAATGAAAATAATAAATACCAAACAGTCGAACAAGTCCTTAGCTGTTTTCTGAATTCAAATAAAAATGGAGATTATGTTCACAAAACCTTTAATATTGCTAATGAAGATAGAGTCAAGTCAATAAAAGAACTATTACGTCTTGAACATTTAAATAAAGAAGAATATGCACATGTACAAAAACTCATTAAACAAAACGCAGACCGATTCCATATACCAGGAGAAATACTCGAAGGCACAAACGTATTAAAACACAGCATTATAACCACGGACGAAATACCAGTTTTTACACGACCATACAGACTCCCCCACGTTCAAAAAGAAGAAATCCAAGATCAAGTCAAAGAATTAATTAAGACAAAAATAATAAAGCCATCACAATCTCCATATAATACACCAGTATTTCTAGTCCCTAAGAAACCGGACTCCCACGGAAACATAAAATGGCGTATGGTTTTAGATTATCGCAAATTGAACGAAAAAACTATCAGTGATTCATATCCACTTCCAAATATTACAGAAATTTTAGATCAATTAGGGAAAGCCCAATACTTTTCGGTATTTGACTTAGCATGGGGATTCCATCAGATAAAAATGGACCCTCGAGATTCACACAAAACAGCCTTTTCAACTCCCTTCGGACACTATGAATTCGACCGCATGCCGTTTGGTTTGAAAAACGCCCCTGCCACCTTTCAACGCCTTATGGACTTAGTATTGACTGGCCTTCAAGGCACTAAACTTTTCGTCTACCTAGATGATATAGTTATTTATGCGAATACATTAGAAGAACATGATAAAAAATTCACAGAATTAATAAATAGATTACGTAACGCAAATCTTAAATTACAACCTGACAAATGCGAATTTTTGCGTCCTGAAGTAAAATACCTAGGACATATTATCGATAAAAATGGAGTGAGACCAGACCCTAAAAAAGTAGAAGCCATCAAAAAATTTCCAGTTCCTAAAAAACCAAAAAATATCAAAGAATTCATAGGATTAGCAGGATATTATAGAAAATTTGTCGAGGGATTTTCAAAAATCGCCGCAACTCTAAATAAATTATTGAAAAAAGACACACCATTTGTATGGACAGAATCCCAGCAAATTGCATTTGACACATTAAAAGAAAAATTATGTAAGGCGCCTTTATTACAAAGACCAGATTTCTCGCAACCTTTTGTGTTAACGACAGACGCATCAGGATTTGCCGTTGGGGGAATTTTATCACAAGGAAAAATTGGCAAAGATAAGCCCATTGCTTACGCCTCTCGAAGTTTAAATGATAATGAAAGAAAGTATGACACTTATCAAAAAGAAGCCCTAGCAATTATATTTTGTGTAACACATTTTCGCCCCTATCTATACGGACACAAATTTACGCTAGTAACCGATCACAAACCATTAGTTTGGTTTCAAAATTGCAAAGATCCTTGTTCTAGAGTAACAAGATGGAAATTAAAATTAGCTGAATATGACTTTCAAGTTGTTTATAAAGCAGGAAAAATGAATGTAAATGCAGACGCGTTATCAAGAAACCCCACAGATGTTAATGACGAAATAGAAGAAGAAGATATTAAAATAAAAGAAAAAGTTACTCAAGTAAAAGAGGAAGATATTAAGATAATAGAAAAAGTTACTCAAGTAAAAGAGGAAGATAGTAAAATAAATGAAAAAGTTACTCAAATAAAAGAAGAAAATATTAAAATAAAAGAAGATATTAAAATGAAAGAAAAAGATACTCAAATACAAGAAGAAGATACTAAAATAAAAGAAGAAGGTACTAAGATAAATGAAAAAGATACTAAAATAATGAAAGGTCATCAAGAAACATACTCTACGCGCTCAAAATCAAATTCAAAATCGAGTTCTAACAGAGACTCACAATCAAGTTCAAAATCGAGTACTAACAAAGACTCACAATCTAATTTTACTGATTCATGTGTAAACTTACAGTCGAGTTTCAATCCAAGTTCAAGTTCAAATTCTAATATGAAAATAAATAAAGAAAACGATATTCTCACTGAAGAATTATTTAATCAAGTTAAAGAAAGAATTTATGTGTTACTAAATCAAATGGATCTCTCAAATCTAAATGAAATAAAAGAATCAAAATGCCACGCAATGGTAACAAGAGGAAAATCAAGAAATCAAACTGAAGAAACTAAAAATCCAGTTAATAGGCAAGACAATATTCAAGAAACCTTTGAAGAAGATAATAGCGAAGATAATTACGAAAAGGACTCTCAAGAAGAAATCATTATTAAGAAAAAACGAGGTAGACCACGCAAGGCTACACTAAAAACAAAAAACTTTATCCCTACTCTTGCAGCAAAAAAGAGAGGAAGACCAAGAAAAGAAATTATTACTAAATCAAAAAAGTAGAATGAAGTAAAAACGGACGTTAATCCCGATTATATATCAGACAACTCAGACTCTGATCCAGATTATGATGAAAATATAAAGAAGAAAAAGAAATCCTGTAAGAAAAAGAAGAAATTGAAAACTCAAGAAGAAGAAGAAGATAGCAACGCAAAAAATCCAGATTATTTTTCCAGTTCCAGTGAATCAAGCGAAAATGAAAAATTAAGCGACCCTAAAGAAAATTTTTTAGAAGATTACAATGAAAATTTAAATGCTGAAAATTTCAATGAAAATTTGTTTAATTTAGATGAAATTAATCCTGATTTTAATGAAGATTTACCAGAAACAAATGACAATAAAGAAACACATGACGGAGATTCAGCACAAAATCGTCCGCCCCCAGAGCCACCGCCGGATAAAGCAGCCGTCGGAACGTCAACTAAGCATCCAAATATAATAGACTGCCGCGATAAAATTACGATGAGAAAAGATAACTATGCATACTTTACTACAACAAATGGAGAACCCCGAGATAATGGATCAGAATTATTATTAAAGCGTGAACAATTACCCAAGTTTGCAAACCTTCAGAAAGGTCTTGCCAAAGAAATTCATAAAGGAAAAAATTATCACATAGCCCTTCCTATCGAAGAAGAAGAAAAAGAAAATCTTGCAGAAACACTAAATAGTATAAAGTTAACCATTTTTTCCTTGCATAATATAGCCAGCAAATTAAACTTAAAATCAGTCAGTATAGCTAAAACTGGTTACGTAAATAATATACCATGGGAAGAAATCTTAACTCAACTAAAATCCGTATTTTCAGAATCAAATACAAAGATAATTATTTGCTCAGGAATCACACGATATCCCACAAAAGAACAGAAAAATGAAATTTTAGTAGAAGCTCATTCATCAGCATTAGGTGGTCACAAAGGAGTGACAAAAACATACAATAGAATACGACAACATTTTTTCTGGGAGAACATGAAAATAGACATACAAAAATATATTCAACTTTGTTTACAATGTCAACTTAAAAAATTGGTACGCGTCAAAACAAAAAATCCAATGGTAATAACTGACACCGCAGGAACCGCATTCGAGGAAATATCAATGGATATCGTAGGAAAATTACCAAAAACCAAAAAAGGAAATGAATATATTTTAACAATTCAAGATAACTTTACCAAATTTTGTGCCCAGAGGAGTTTTAACTGATCAAGGTAAAGATTTTTTGAGTAACTTACTACGAAGATTCGCTAAAAGATTTCGTATCAGGCAATTTAAAACTACGGCATTTCACCCACAATCAAGCGGATCTTTGGAAAGATCTCATCACGTCTTAGCGGAATATTTAAAACAATTTACAGAGAAAAACGCAGAAAGGGATGATTGGTTAGAATTAGCCACATTTTCTTATAATACCAGTGTTCATGAAGCAACAAAATGTACCCCATACGAATTAGTTTTTGGAAAACTAGCTCGATTACCTTCCAGTGAACCCCCACCAGAACATGAAAAATTACAAACGCATGATGACTATACAAAAAATCTAGTAACAAGATTACATGGAATTCGCGAATTAGCCAGACAAAATTTAATTTCAGCTAAAGAAAAATCAAAACAATATTACGATAGAAAAATCAATCCTCAAGAATTCAAAGTAGGAGACAAAGTATTTTTATTAGAAGGAGGAAAAATCAAAAAGCTCAACAATCAATATTCAGGACCATACGAAGTATTAGAAATTCCAGGAAAAGGAAACGTCAAAATTCAAATGAAAAACTCCCCAAGAGTCGTACACATTAATCGACTTAAGCGCTTACTGATTGATTTACCAGAAACAAAGTCAAAATCTTCTAAAAAAGTGAAATAACTTCGATAAATAATTTTTTTTTCTCATTCTTATTCTCAAATTTAACTAAAATGCTTTTTTTTATACAATTCCAAATTCAACGTCATATAAAATAATTACAAATATTGATTAATTTTTTTAATTAGATTTCATTGAATAGCTAAAATTATTTATAAGATTTTCTTCATGAATTATAACTATTGAATTAGACATGTTGAATAATACTAATTCATGTCTGCATTTATTTTCCAGAATCCAGCCATCGAGAAGCAATATGTCTTGGCATACAATATCGCTTTCCTAATTCAATGTTATTTATCCAACAGCAAAACCATTAAAATCTTATATCAGATATTGAGAATGTGATATGCTTTCAACTTAAGCCTCTAAAAAAGTTAAATTTTAATTTTTTATCATATCACAGAAGTTCAACATCTTCCTTTAGTTTCCACGACGTCAATTCAAGAATACATTTGTCAGTATATCAATTAAAGTTAACCCCTTATAGAAGATCTATTAGCTTAAATTAAATTATTCTCCGAAAGCAAGACATTAGTTTTACCAAATTACATTTTTTTTCTCTCTAAGCTATGATATCAAAAAATTATAACTATTCATAAAAAAGATAGAAAGGAATAGTATTGTACCTTAATTATAATCCATTTTTCTGTCGTACTTCCCATGATCACTTCTTTCACAACACTGATTTTTCTTTAAAATCTCAAGTATGCATATGGGATAGATACAGTGGATAATAGAACCCCACTTTTGAAAAACATTTTTCCTGCGAACCAATCAAAATAAAGAAGTTCTTGACCACACCCCCATAACAGCATCTATTGCAACCTCAGACGAAGATCCCTATTCCTAATCTTAGTATATTCAATTCCTATTTACCACTACTTTATACTACCTAAAATTTGAAACTGTTTTAAAACCCCAACCTACATTCATCTCTCTTTTTCTATTTACCTCTCACTCAATGTCTTACTTATTTTCCAATCTACATTCATACATCATGTATCCTAATGAAGTATTAATTGCAAGAACTTTGAAATAAACAAGTTAATTATTAATTTATTTCGCTTAAACCTTTACGTAAAATCATAAAATATTAAAAAAAAAAAAAGCAAAAATTAATTATGACTATTCTATACATTCACTCATTTCTCATTCAATCACTTTTTATCTATTCAATTCTCACTTATAACTTTCTCAAGAATTTTTTTTCAGAAAATTTTTTTTTCTCCTTGCTAATTTTTCTATTTTTTATTAGATATGAGAATTCACGTATTTAAAGAAATGTTGAACTATGTAAGGTTGGAATCTTTTCTTTCCTTTCTGTACAGAAATTATTCCAACCTCTGAAAGCCCAAAGATTTCGCACTCAGACTATATGGACGGCGTTGATCCATACGGCTATTCAAAACGTAACAGTTACCTAGTTAATACTTATTGGTTTCCACGAAAATCAAAATTATTTAGATTCATGTTGGAAAATAAAGCATCTATAAAAAAACAGCAACAATCATAATGCAAGAAATCAACTCTACTGCTTTGCGAAGATGCCAAACATAAAAAATTTTATTTTTTGCCAGGAAGTCCCATCAAATTTTGTGAAACTTGCTTCCTTCTAGTTACTTCAAGCTGTAAAACATTTTTCCGAGAATCAAATTCATGGCATTTCCTTGGTAAAATATCGCAAGTACAACAAAAATGTCATTCATGTTCGAAATACTTATTATATCCTAAAAGAAAATTATCTACATGTTATATTTATTTGCAAGTATCTGATCAATAGACACAAGAATGTATGCGAGACACCGAAATTCACACTTACATGTAGAATGAGCAAAAATATTTTACAACAAATTCTTTTTCTTTAAATTATACAATACAATAATTCAATATTTTCGCTCATTTCACAATTAAACATGAAACAAGCGATCAAATACGACCTAATTTAAATATTCCTACTACTCAAGCATACCGATATTTTTACGTATGATTATTATATTCCTACTACATGCACTTGCATGAATTTAATATAAACAAAAAAGAAAAAATACAAGATATTAAAAATATATACTTTTTTTCTATTATAACAATAAGCATAATTAGGTCAAACAAACATTGACATAAAACTTTCTATTTTTTCATTATAAGATTTAAATTTTACTATCTTAAAAATATTGTATGTTTTAGTAAAAATGGAAGCAGCTAATCTAAGGATAAATCCAGCTGAATCAGTCAGCCCATTGCAAACATTGAATGAAATTAGTGTCGAATATAACTTTTCTAACCTAAATTATAAAGTCGTTACTTTACAACCAAAATCGCCTCTCCAAGTATTTGTTATAACTTGCGAAATATCTAAAGGTCATACAAATTATGCAAAAACTAGCGAACCTTTTGTCTCGAAACAAACAGCGAAACACGATGCTGCAAGAAAGATTTTAAGATTGTTATCCAATATATACCTTTTTAGTAATGACCAATTACCTACAGATAACGATAACGAGCGAGAACCAGAAATACAATTTGGAAAAATTAAACTTTATAAATGGACTAATGCCTGCGAAAGATGTTATCAAAGAGGGCATAGGGCAATAGATTGCCACGGTGTCAGAAGAAATCAGAATTGTATAGACTAATTTCGTTCACGTAAAGTTTCTTCAACAAATATTACATAAGCATATAAGCATTACCCATTCAGAGTTAGACGAAAAGATCCCAAATCAATATTGAATAATAATAATAATAATAATAAAACGAACAATTAATCTTTTCCTCTTTCTCAAAAGCGTGCGTTCCTAGAATATAAGATCCGATACGTAGACAACCGAACCCAAAAATTCAAAATACACAAATTACAATAAACAAGTTTGATCATGGTCATTACATTCCCATGCTCAAACTTAAGGGGGGGAGGTGTCACGTCCCGCGACTTTTATAATAATAATATATAATTATAAACAATATATTATTATTACATAACATTCATATTCAATCGTTTATGACTATATAACATTTATATTCAATTGATTATAACTACATAACATTTATATTAACTAATAAAACAACAAGTTGAAATATCATATCCAATATCCAATTAGTATTGTCAAAATCATATTATATACAAACCCGACATTGTTAAAATCATTCGTGAAGAACGGATTTGTAACGAACAAAGCAATGGACCAAGATGAGTTGTACGCATCAATTTTTCGCACAACAAACAGGCACACGCTAATCAAAAACACATAAATTAATCAACAAGGCAACCAGAAAAGCTAGCTGCATTTTGTTTCCCATACGCTTACAAAATGCTGGTACCTATAGCACTTACATAGCACAGTAAACGAAAATAAGCGATACACATAAAAATCTCGCCTATTCAACACAAGAAATGGGCACATAATAATCAAAGGACCATAAATTAATCAGCGAAGTAACCATGAGAACTAGCCACATCTTCAAATCCTATACACCTCCAAATGCTGGTACCTACAGCACATATACAGTACATTAAACTAAAATGAGCGGGCTACATAAATTTGCAGAACTAACACAGCCATAAAACACACATTAATTGAAGAGCTATAAATTAATCAGCAAGCCAACCTTATGAACAGACCAGATTCTCAACCCCATACGTTTACAAAATGCTGGTACCTATACTACTCATCTGCATGATTTAAGCATCTTGACCTACTTATGCCTATGCAAGGGACACCAGCATCTTCGATACAAAAGCAATAAATATCCCAATCAAGGTGACAGTTGTAGGAGGGTGAACCTCTGACAAAGAAGACACGCAAACCTTATGCCCCTCTACATAATAGAATATCTCAGCCTTTGTCACCTAGGAAGGGATACCATATATTTGGTAACTGCCCCATTCTCCATATTTGGGCACATTACGATTCCTCATCACTGATTGGCTATCCTATCAATTAACCCTTTGGACTAGGAAGGGATATAGTGCATCCTAGCTACTGCGACACTTTCCGTATATGGGCATACATACAAATCTCGATGCCCATTGGATAATTAAATCCCTATCACTCATTCACACAATTAATTATCAACGATGATTGGAACCATGATGAATCCCTACTTCTAATACCACTCACCCCTACGGGAATCTTAGGAGGGATCTCATGAATAAATACAGCAGATTTGGAAGCAGGAAGTTAGTTTAGGGACTTTAACGAGTCTGCACAGTTTTTAGGAAGTTCAACCAGTCTACCTAGCTTAGACTCTCCACCATTAAAGAACCACACCCAGTACTACAATCAAATTCGTAGAAACCCTAAAACTCCGGTCCCAAATACTCGGCCCGTCAAAATCTTCTTCAAATCTAACTTCTGTGCGGGAGCGTCACATCGAAACACAATAAACCACCTGTAACAAAGAAACGAGGGAGGCCCAGATCCACTGACCTGGTCAGCGCAGCCTCCATTCTTGTATACTCCACCCCCTACGGGTCCCACAAAGAGCTCCGGCCAGAGGGTACAACACATCAACCACACATAAGTAAGTAGTAAATTATCTCGCTTTCTCGTTTTCCTTTCTCTTACTCTATCGTTTACTTAATTAGTCATCCCTGTTTAAGGTGGACTAAAACTAAACGAGAAGAGGCAAGCCAAAACAAGAGTACTCCAGCTGCATTAATCTCAAATTAACCTTTTGTATTTCATCTCAGTAAAATTACTATTGTTCTAATAAACTTTAATTAATTTATATTCAAATCTTATTAATTTGTTTCTGTACACCGTAGTTATCCTCATCCCAGTTTTTTAATTTACATTAAAATCTAAAACGAGGAACCATCTTTATTTAATAA
Source organism: Andricus quercusramuli (assembly GCA_932178445.1). Taxonomy (NCBI): domain Eukaryota; kingdom Metazoa; phylum Arthropoda; class Insecta; order Hymenoptera; family Cynipidae; genus Andricus; species Andricus quercusramuli. Next base: position 69,376 of record CAKNXH010000525.1, on the reverse strand, counting down.
AATATAAGGTAAGTTATGTTGATTAAGACGTAACACAAATGTTAGAAAATTTCACAAATTTTAGAAAATTTTACAAATTTTAGAAAATTTTACAGATTTTAGAAAATTTCACAGATTTTAGAAAATTTCACAAATTTCAGAAAATGTCACAAATTTTCTAAACGATTGATAAAAAAAAAATCATGAAAAAAATTAAAATTTTGTTCTGCAGCCTCCAATTTTAAAAACTCCGTATCTCTTTGTCTTTTGCCTTCTAAACGAACAAAATTGTCTCCCCAACACATCTTAACGACATTCAAACGATTGGTAAAAAAATGTTTGAAAAACATTAAAATTTGTTCTGCAGCGTGAAGTTAGCACTCCAATTTTGGAAACTCAATATCTTTTTGATTTTTGCCGTCCAAACGAAAAAAAAGTTAGCTTCCAAGCGCATCCTAACGACATCCAAACGATTTCATTAAACAAAAATTGGATATCTAATTGTTGCGGTCTTAACTTCACGGGCATTCCGAAGCACCGTCCTGGTGTGTCATGTTCCTGTAATTCCGTGTGTTCATCACTCGAACTCGACCAGCAACGAGTCCTTCGTAGGTGCCTCACGCGCAATGAGATCGCTGACTCATTGTCGAATCTTTACAAAATCGACTGCGACTACCAATGCTAGTCCCCTCGACATGGGGCCTCTACATTGGAACGTAACCAGCCTCTTCTGAGGCGATCTTCAGGTCAAGGTGGATTGCGAGTCGAAAAGGCCTCGGTGGAAGTACGTAGAAGAATTTCCATTGGCACCCCCTCAGGGATCAAACCCCAGTCCTCCTGCACAGAAACCTGACGCGCTAAAAATAAAAATAAAAGCATTAGAAAACATGTAAAAAATACATTTATTTCATAAGAAAAACCTCATACACATCTCTATAATTTTAGAACTACAATTACAATTACGATTAAACTATTATCCATTGCCGCTAATAGAGATTGTCATTAGAGAACACATTCATGAAATACATAATACTTCCAGTATAAAGAAAAAGAACAAGAAATGGTTAGAAAATTAAAAAAAATCTTACTTAAACGTTACCTTACCATATGGTAATATGGGCATATGCCCAAGGTCTTTCTGAGAGATTAAGGAGATCCTTAACGAAATTTAATATTAATGTATATTTTATAAATAACCGCACTTTAGAAAATTTCTTAACTAGCACAAAAGATTTAGAAACAATAGAAAACATGTCTAATGTGGTTTATTTAATAAAATGCACTGGTTGTAATAAGGAGTACATAGGTGAATTTGGCAGGGAACTGAAAAGTAAAATTCATGAAAATAAGAAAGATCGTAGAATCGGTAATTTAAACATAGTTTCGTCACAAAATTCATGAAAATTGAATCACGTTCTTCATTTTAATAATATCAAAATGTTGGCTAGGGAAAAAATTACTTTTAAAAGACGTATCGTTGAATCAATTTATATTAAAATTGATATAAAAACTTTAATAAATTGCAAAATGGAATAATTATGATAAACCAAATTTGTCAAAGTATTACACACTATTTTCCCTGTTCATTTTTCACTACTTAATTCAATCATATTTCATTTCAATCTTATATTCTCCAGCTTTGGCTCGTCTTTTCATCAGAGGTTTATTAAACGTTTTCACCTCCACAATTATTGACTTTTCATAACAGTTAGTCTTATGTCATCTGACTGTAAACATCGTATCAACAATATGACACTTCTATAAATTAAAAGAGCTTCTCAGGTATCATGGATTTAAATTTTGTTTCCGTAAATTTCCTGTCTTTTTCACGACATAAATTATGCGACGTTTACATTCGCAAATTTTCTTTAACTTATTAAGTTATAGATGTGTGTATCGGCTCTTAAAAAAGACCCACAGTGTTGGTCGAGATGTTGAAGCTTCTTATTAAATAAATTTGTTTGTTATATGTTTTTCCAATGCTCTTATGTTGATTTTATCGTTGACCGTAAGACCGATATGTTTGCAAGAATTTTCTGAAATATTTATTGAAAATTAAAACGTCGAAGAAAGAAAAAACGGTTTTGTTTATGCTTTATCTAGAATTATTTTGTATACTGATACTGTACTTTAACCTTATAATCTGCAAACTTTTACATCTTTGCAAATTATTTTAATACTTTCTATCATCAAATCTTTGAAAAACTTCAACAAACATCTAAGAGGATTTGGTCCCTATTCATAAACTCGCTCTCGAACTATAAAACCTGTCATTTTTGTTCAATAATTTCACGTACTTTAAAATGAATTGCGGGTTTATGTGATACATCACAAGTCGGGTAGGTATTACTGCTGATTTTTCGGCATTTCAAAAATTTCGAATCAATTTTCTGTCATTCTCATGATGTTTAATGAGTCAAACTCAACCTATTTTACAAAGGATGTATTTCATTAAAATCTACGTATACCATTTTTTTCTTAAATATAATGAAAATTGCAAAAAATTGCACATCTGAAGCGATTTTTGAGAAAAATATAAAATCAAGAATAGCAATTCTTATCTAATTCAGCTTTAAACCTTTTCAAAAATGGGCAATGTAGAGTATGACTAAAAATTAATTTCGAAAATTTTCAAACTTTTCAGCATAAGAATAAAAACATTCGTATCAATTTTTCGAAAAAAGAATACTTTTGACAAAACGGAAAAAGATTAGAAAAGGAAAACAAAGGAATACAATTTCGCTTCATTCTCATAGACACCACTTATTTATCTGCAATGGCCACATCTGTTATTCTCAAATAAAACTATTTTGCTTAAAATGGGAAAAGCAACATATCCACGTTAACCTAGTATAATCAAATCAACATATGATTTCGCATTAAATTACCGTAAACACAATGTGTAACAATCCTCGACCGAAAAACTGATTCATCTTTGTCACTGGAATTGAATTGCATCCCTGTGCATTTGTCTCAAAAGGATCGATCAGTACAGCTTGAGATGGGCAAATAAAAATCCTTCTCAATACAAGGATAAGCAGAATCCTCCGATCTGGGATCGACATTTTCAATTACAAATTGGACCGTTCGAAAAGGAAAAAACTCTGGCCAGTTTTGTGCCAATCAGTCAAGAGTCGTGGTTCAATGTTTATAGCAGCCCTTCCTGTTCGAAAAATGGCTTGACCCACCTAATCGTATCGAATTTCCGAGTGAACGTCCATGACCAAAATAACCTCCTATCTATCGGTTGACCGGGAGAAATTTCGTCCCTTTTTACTTTCCGATGAACATCTGCAATGGACATACTTTTAACGACCTTTCGTAACCAAGATATTTTCAATGCGATGGTTCCTGTGCTCTTTCAAACAAAACAAGAACGGGCATAAGAGTTTTTGTGAATTGTTTATCTGATATTATAAACCAGCTATATCGTAGATCGAAATCTTTTAGCTGGAAACTTAGTTTATTCCTTACGTTGGCAACCGAAGCTTTCATTTTCCGATAATTTTTGTCTACAATTTCCCATAATCCTGTCGGTCTATTTTTGCTTGATTTTGCTAGATAATTTCTTATAAATTCATTAAACTCTATAAAATATCTGACCTGAACCCAAACCTGTTAAAATACGGACCATAACCTTGAAAATTCAGGGAAGTCTTCATCTTGGAGATTAAATTGAATTGATCTTTATGAGTTCAGAACGGACTCTAAACATGTGTTTACTACAAGGTTTATGCTATACCAGATATGTGGTAGAGGGGAAAGATGAATAGAGGAGAGAGGAAAGAAGAGATAGGAAAATCGGATGGGCCTGGAAGAGTGTAGGCGCAGAGGGGAGGAATTTGAGGAGATTAGCAGGAAAAATGAAAGAAAATAAGGTATCTAGCTAGGAGAAGAGGGAGAACGCAAAGAGGCAGGGCAAACGCGGAAGTCGATGATAGAGGAAATGAAAAGTTCAAAAACTTCAATTTATTATAACATAAGAAATTACTCATCCTCAATTTTTTTTTTCTTTTAATTTAAGGGGTCATTCTACTATCTCATTTTTGGAAAATCGATTTTTTTTAAACAGTTTTCGACAGGTTATATATTCAGGAATATCTTCATAAAATTTCACACAGAAATTCGTAGTCTTTCTATAGTTTTGAGAGCTTGGAGCAAAAGCGCGTCGAGAGCTGAGTGCTTGTAAACATCGTAGCTTTGTTTCATTTTGTGCAGTTTCGTTTCGTGAAAATGTTAGATATAAAGTGAAAGAGATCATCAAATTAGGAGGATTCATTCAAACAAGCAGGTGGAGCATTATATGGAGCAGGTATCGCTGATTAAGTGTAAGTAACTTTTTCTTAAAATTATTATGTTTCGAAAACGTTAAACGTGTTTTTCTCGAACAACCTTTTTGCGCTCTGCGCGCACGATTTCTCAAAAAGTTTTCAAATGATTACTGACAAATTTTCTACGTTTATTCTAAATATAAATATGTATATAGAGTGAAGATGCGGTTCTTGATATTTTTAATTTTATCCTAGTTGAACTAACCACAAAACGCCGAAATTACCAAAAAAAAACACAACAAGTTCTTGAAGAAAAACCTCCAAATATGAATTATTTATTTTTATATGGTAGAAACATCACGTGAATTTATTTTCCTTTTCTGTTGCAGAGAACGGTGCCCTGAACTTGGAAATGAGAAAGTGAGTAGCCAGTTAGCATATTTCCAGGTACATTGAATGCGTGTAAATGAAGCTATATAAAATCACATAGTATTGAGCAGCCTTACCCGATACACGATCAGAGTAACGCCCATGAAGAGGAAAATTGCCGACATTATTTAAAATCCAACCCAGTGTAATGTATACGTTATTCAGATGTAAAATCAATAAATGAAAGCTCGTGAATGCTTAATTTTGGAAAGTAAATTACAGATCTACAAATACTTCTTTTCATCAGAAAAAAATTAGTTTCAGTGCTTAGTTTTGTCAAAAATTTTGATCGTATACACCTAATTACAATGATCAGTTCTGATTTTCTCTGATGACAGAAACAGATTTGTGATTTTCTAATTGTTGGGCATCTCTCCGCGACAGAGGATTTCAACATGTTTCAGAAACTAATAGAAAGTTTCAGGACCTTCTATATCTAACGTGTGTGAAGGCAGGTATTGCCACCGAGACCTAAAATTACTGTTAAGTCCTATGTTCTACCGACCTGGTATGCTCGCATGCTCTCAAAAGCTAAGTTGGCACGATTCCGTGCAAACCTTGGGTGTAACTCACGATAGATAAGCCCAGGTTCAACCAGGATCAACTTGTAGAGTAAGGGAAGGGATGCACTGAAACGGGGAAGCCAACTCGCCTTTGAGTTGAGGTCTCTTGCGATATGGATGTATGGACGCATGTTCTTGTTTGTCTCCTTACTGTGAATACCTCTAGACGAATAACATTACAGGCATATCAGCGTCTTTACATTTTATCAAAATAAGATGTCAAAATTCTATTGAACTAACGAAAATTCAAACGCCAAATATTGACGTCGAAGAGGAAATGCTTTTTTCTACATAAAACAGCCATAGAGGTTAAACTATCATAGATAAATAGGGGGCCTTCTAATTGTAAAAAGACTTGTTATTCACATTACATATCCCAGGATTAGTTTGATATAATTATCCACTGATTTCTTATTTGAGATAGTCTTTTGTATTTTCTATCATTCACTATACATACGTCACGATTTGACGAACCAATTGTAATCTTTGGCTTCACTTTCTTTTTCGTTCTGTTATATGTGAGTACCGTTTCTAAAACTTCTTTGCCTTTGACCTGAATAATCTATTTTATGTTTATTATTTGTTAGCTACACACCCAAACCCCTTGATTAGAGATCCTCAATAAAGAGTTGCGTCACGGAGCTACTTTTTAGTTACCGCGCCACGAAATCAGAGCGGAACCTAGAGTTTTTAGTTAACGCACGAAAAATTAAAAATTTTTTCCAATATTAAAATGCATTGAATTACGTTAAATTTATGTACATACTGTGTCTAAGTATTAACTATGATTCATGCGATAATTTAAAAGCTTCATATAGTCAATTTACATTTTTTTTTCTAATAAAAAAACTTAGATTATGAAGACTCAGTATTTTGAAAATTCAAATTTGAAAGTCGTGCAATTTTAAGGCTTTTGGATTCCGGTATGCGCGGGCCAATCAGAAATCTACCTCTTTTTATCAGTCTAAAAGCTTAAGTTCCTTCTCGAGTTCTCCTGTATATATCTTCTTCCAGGCAGACAAATTATACATATTCGGAAACATTGTATATAATTTTTATTCGTGTTATACATTTTTTGTATAATTATAATCAAAATTACACATAATTTATTCCATATGTATAAACTATATAAAATTTTTCAGCTTGTAGTGCTTCTCTCACCTTCTTCTTCAGTAAATTTGCCTCTAAAAGGGGCACACGTACTTTAATGACTTTATCAATGATGACCTGATTCTCAGGAGTGATAAAATGTATATAAGTAACTGAAATCAAAAACATTATTTTGTTTAATGGAATGGATTAATTATTCACTAATTCTTTTAGATACATTAAATGAGAATGTAAGGATGAAGCACGTTCTTCTTGGTAAAAACAACGAGTTCATCAAACGAATAGAATCGAAACAATGGGAATTCATAATAAACACACGTACACTGCTTCACAGTGATGTTTAACTTACGCTTGAAAAGAAAAGAAAAATAAGTTCGAGAAGTAGGAAACAAGCGCCATACATAATGAGTTTTCTGAACAGCATTGTTACGATCTCATTTCTGTGAGTATCTGATAATAAGCTAGGCGTAGGAAAAAAAGAACATGAAATGCTGTAGATATCCAAACAAGGATATGTCCATCATATTTTCCATCATTATGAATTCTACTTCTTAATGCATTAGGACTCGTGATAAGGCATCACGAAATTCGACAAATACATTTTTTGACAATCTTTGAATACATTGTTTGAAAACAGGTTTCAATATGAATGAAGAGTTATAGAAACTCGATAGTTTGAATATGAAATACCGCTTCGAACAGAAAACAAAAGACATAAGCTTTTATCTGTGGGTTTTACACAGTCATTCAATCGTCGTTATTATTTTTGCTGCGCAATTGTTGAGACATCATTCGAACTCTGTTAACTATTCCAAGCAAATTCTCGCTTTGAAACGTCTCGCAATTCAATTCTAAATCCATATTCCGCGATTTTCTTTTTGTATCTGCAATCGAGAAAAAGCATTCCACTTACTCGAGAGCTGTTGCTGTATTTCTGGTTTACTGATTTCAAATACTGTAATTATATTTGATACAATCCTATATACAATCATGGTTCCAACGTTTATACGCGTGTTTTATAATAAGAATAGCATTTAAAGAAGATTGAATGGACCATAGATCTCATTAGTTCATTCTCGTGGATTCACATACGGTTCGTTAAAGTGTGTTCAAATTAAACAAAATCTAATTTTAAATCTCATCTGGTAACGAAAATAAATGACCATAATGTACTCAATGAGACATCTACTTTATGGGCGCAAATCGCAAAAAAGGCTCAGTGACATTATCGCTTTTATCGAGTCTTGAGACGATAAAAAACAGACATCGAAAGGGAATGGAGACACATCCGGAGGGACAGTGACAGTCTCTCGCAGCGGATCGATGTTTCCTAATCCTCACGTAGCGGCCTTTTCCAGTGAAAAGAAGAATTCTTGGCATGTGGAGAATCCGCATGATATTCTCGACGTCTTCACCCTTCGAACTCTGATCGCCCATGAAAACCCAACAGACTATGTCATTTCAAAAAATTACAAGTGGAAAATATTTGTCAACTGATGATTTGTACATGTCTCCACAAATGGCTAAATTACCTACTAGTTAATAATTCTTGAATAAATGGATATACATAGATAGATAGATAAACGTTCATTTTTCAGCCTGCTGGCCTTAAAAAATTGACTTGCTTACACTTCCATTTTTACAGAATTTTCTTAAAAACTAACCCTTAAAGACTAACATCCATCCATTCCTTATTTCTAAGTCGCACGCTTTTATCGCCTTGCCTTCCTCGCTTCGCCTCGCCTCGCACGCATGTCCCTACTTTTTCGCATTGCCTCGCTTGCCAACCTCTGTTTTCGCAGCTAATATCTATTACTTATCTACTATTTACAATATTTACATGTTACATATATCTACTTTCTCTCCAATTTACAATCTTTCCGTCTCCATTCCTCTTCCTCCTTCCTTCTCTTCATCTCCATCTTACCCAACACTCCCTTCACCCATGCTACTGCCCTTTTTTCCCCCTTTTCATGCAACAGTGCCTCCATGCTTATCTCACTTCTTTCCACCTCCACGCACTCCTCCAACCAGTGCTCCACTCTCGCATCCCCCTTTCCACACAGTTCATATATCCTCGTCTCCCGAGGGAGCCAGAACCTTTTGAAACCCTCCATATACCCACACCTCATCCTCGCTATAAGTTCCTGACTTCCTTTCTCTCCTTTCACACATAAATATTGCGCTCTTGTCCTTGGCATAATCCACACATAGTTCCCGTTAAACCTTGACTCTCTTATTCTCTCTTCCCCCTCTGTCTTCTCTCTCTCCATGCCATTTTTCTTAACCAAGTCATAAACCTTCCTTCCTTCCTCGTGCATCCTTCTCACTTCATCCATCTGCAGTCCATTCATTCTAAAATAACTTTCCCTCGCAGCCTCCATCTTCCCACCCCTTCTCCTGTTCTCCTTCTCCCACCAACACTCCCTAACCAACCTACTTCCCCCCTCTTCCAAAAATTTCTCCTCATATTTACACGCCGTGCTCCCTGCTAGAATCCCTACACTCGTTCTCCCCGCCTCCCTCCTGACGATATACTTAGGCGTGTTCCTTGCCAACCCCAGGGTCCACTTTACATACCACTCCTGCGTTCTATTTACCTCTTCACTTTCCTTCCACCCCCACACCTCCACTCCATACAATAGCACACTCATCACTAGCGAATCAAACAGCTTCATTCTCCGTCCAAAATCATCTGCGAATAGCTTCTTTTCCAACCCCCACACCTGCCTCATCACCACATTTGCTCTCCTCACTCTCTCTTTTATGTGACCATCCACTCCCCCATTCCTCCGAAACACGAAGCCCAAGTACACAAACTCTTTCACCTCCTGCACCTCCTTTCCCTTCCACTTCCACTCTCCTCCCTTATCCCTTCCCCCTCCTTTTCTGAACACCATAACCTTGGACTTTTCCGCATTCAACTCTAACCCCTTCTTATCCAGGTATCTTCTCAACCTCTTCACCATCTCCTTTAAGGCCTCCTCGCTATTTGCCAGCAACACTATGTCATCTGCATACGCTAGTGACCAAATTCTAACCCCTCCTATCCTGACTCCTCCTACCACCCCAGCCTCCAGCTTACTTTCCATATCCGCAATTAAAATCGCAAACAGCGTTGGGCTCAGAGGACATCCCTGCCTTAACCCCATATCCATCCAGAATCCCTCCGAAATCCCCTCCCCTCCTCTTACCTTGTCTTTGGTCTCTTCATATATCTCCCTTACCCTCTCAAGTAGGCCTTTTTCTACTCCCCTATCCTTCATCGCCTCCCACAACCTCCCGCTATCCACCGACGGATATAACTAATATAACCAAAGTCATAAAGTTTAATCTATTAACTGAGCCTTTTTATTGCAGCCTTTGAAATGTTATACTGGTTATCTTCCAATTGAATTTATTTTTTAAAAGAATCTCAAACGTCTGAAATTTCTGAACTTGTCCTTACTTGCCGCACCTGTTCCAGATGAATTTCTATTTCAATTAACTGTAAGCTCGCTATTCTCTTCTTTTTCTCTGCTGAAATGAAAAATCTTATTTCCCGGAAAACAATGGATTCTGCTAGATATCAATACTTAATCTCAATAACCATACCCAAGAAGCGATTAATAAGACCTTGCGAGATAAAAAGAGAGCATAAGTCAACGAGAATAAGACTTCATAGAATAGGAATGACGCCGAAGTTGAGCTTCGAGATTTTCTCAATCTGTTTCCTCACATGACGTGATGTCACATTATTGATTGCTGCTGTACTCTTGACTACTGGCATACAAATTAAGTTCTGTCTTTGAGCAGCGTTTTCTTACTTATGATTTTTACAAACATTATTCATAACATAAATTGAATGGCAAGTAGAATTTTTTTTAAATCTGAAAACAATTTTTCAGGTGTAGAAAAAGATTTTTCTAAATTTTGAATAAAAGAATATTATTTTCATCATTTCTACTAAAATACACTTCATTATAAGTATTAGTTCGAAGAAAATTTGAAACAGTATAGAATAAAAACTCTGTTTTCTTGATCTTATAATTAAGTTGCAATTACTAATGACTCCGTTGAATTCACCTTAAATTAAATTTAGTTGCAAGTGAAACAGAATTTAATTAGTGCAATTTGGATCCATCGAACTCCATTGCATTCTCCTAAGTTCTGGTGCAGTCTGTTAAATTCCATTTAATGAAATTGAGCCCCGTTGACTGCAGTTTTATTCTTCTGAATTACATCAAACTCTGTTTGATACCAGTTATTTTAAATAAATTCCAATGTATAACAAAGAACTTCAGTGCACTTCGAGGAATTTCTGTGGATTTCCGTGAATTATGTTAAATTTTGATGAATTTCAGTAAATTACATTACTTTCATTATATTACATTAAAATGCGTTAAATTCCGTTGAAAAAAGCTTTCTTTTCAGTCGCTTCTCAATTACTTCTGATGAATTCCAGTCAAAATCTGATCCTATGAACTAACAGTGAATTTCAGCGAAATCCAATGAATTTCACTGAACTCCCTCATGAAAAAAGTATGCAACTAAGTCTTGGATCCAGTACTTTCTCGCGAAAGAAGTATCAGATCCGATACTTACCCATACATCTTTTTCATAAGAGCTTCGTAGATTTTTAGTGAATTTTCCTGAATTCCGATGAATTTCATATGAATTAATCAAATTCGACCGAGCTCAGCTGCCTTATTTCACATTTGTTCGAATTCTTTGATCCGTACATTTTCTTTAAATTATCTTGTTATGATTTAATTTTATTACTTTCTTTCTATGCGGCTCATTGCACTTGTTAATTTACTTGAAGCCGGTTAAACTCATTTGGAACGCACATGAGTCCTCTCATACGTACTCAATGGAGAACACTTTAAATTCCATTGGATATGACCTGAAATTCCGTTAAATTCTGAACATTTTTCTTTTGAATTGGATCAAACTCTGTAGAATTTCGTTGAGTTAACACTGATAATTTATTTGACTCAAGTATGAGTTTAGTTAAAATCAATTGAATTTTCGTTAAATGAATGTTTCGCTTAATGCAATTTCCACCGAATTGCGTTAACACGTAAAATGTTATGTAAATGCAATTTTGTCAAATTATGTTGCATTTCAAAAGTTTCGGGTTCTGAAATAGATTCGGAATTTCCGTACACATTTTTTTATTTGATTCCATTACATACATTCAAGACTTTTTAGCTTCGCGAAAGTTTCCAGAACCCGAAACTGTTTAAGCACCCAAAATTTATGAAAACCTCAATTATTTCAATAAACTGAAACTTTTCGCGAAGTCCGAAACTGTCGAGTTCTCAATTTTCAAGAAAACCCGACCCGAAAATGTTTACTTGAGACCAACCTTTAAAATTTTATCAATCAATTAAAGAAAATTCCGGGTATCTTCTTTCATATCTGAAAGAATTAGGAAACAGTTTTCCAATCAGTTTAGACGTGTAAACAATAATATAAACGATGTTTAATACATTACCGCATGGATTACGTTGTGCGAAGCACATCATTTCAACACATAGCAAGTTTCCAGATATTTTCCCAAGGGAACCTACGTATTTCAGAGTGATACAGGAAGTCGGCTATCTTATTGGCAAGAATTCAATTCCCCCATCCCAGAATTTGTTCTGCACACCCACAGTGCCATCGCGACTGTAACGCGTGCACCCTCTTTCCATTTCTCTTGCATTCCTGAGAGACAGTTGTGCATCGGCAACAAAATAGACCATCTGCTTTAATGCCTTCAATCCGCTTTAAGTATTAGGATCCACTTCAAGTGACGATGTGATTAGAGCTAATTTGACACTAACAAATTTTTTCGGAGTATGTTCTACTTGAAAATTGAGTAGATCGGTATTGGAAAAAACCAGAATCGTAAGCCTGGATTAGAGTGGAACCCACAGTACCAGAAGCAAGAGGACAGAAATTTGAATCTTTTACTTCGTCTACTAAAATTTTCCTTTTTTAAATCTACTGCGAAATCCAAGTTACTTATTCGGGATCACAAATGAAATTGTACGTCCAGTGCAGATTATTTGGTGCTTTGTTTATAGATTTATTCACTAAAATTTTCAATCTACAAACATGTCTTCTTCCTCTATAGTCGAGTTTTTCGCTAAAAATAAAGTGGCGCCAGATGACAGAAATTTACGTACATCAGCGTACGTCTGTACTGCACGGCTTCAGGATAACTGGGCTTGCTCGTTTATTAACGCTATACATCAGAGGCGATGACATCTTCGTTGATGAATTTCACTTGCCAACCTCACTTCATAACAGACAAAACATTTTATAAAAATTTGTAGCGACGTAATATATGCGACTCATAAGTAGGCTTGTTTACATACCAGGACAGCACATCTGGCGCCGGTTAAATGTCATAAAAAGTATATTTCTTAAGAATAGAGAAATATAAGTGCATACATATACCCCTAGATTTTTTTGGTAAGGCTTATCAAAATTCTAGGACGTTCCACATACAATAGTGGAAGAATATATAATAGAGATGGGATGTATATCATTACCATGGCCAACGGCCATACCACGTTGAAAAAACCAGTTCTCGTTAGATCACTGAAGTTAAGCAGTGTTGGGCGCGGTTAGTACTTGGATGGGTGACCGTCCGGGAATACTACTAACTACGTGCTGTTGGCATGTCGTGGGTGTGGTGAGCCCACACTTGTAGTAGTTATTTACTACAAGAAACTGTCCACCTAGAAACACTACCCGATTCGGGTACCCCGAATAAAAGGAAATGGCTTAATGGTATACATACATGCCATTAAGCCATTTCCCTTTCGGGATAGGCGTGACACCACCCGATTCCGGTAGTGTTTCTAGGTGGATAGTTTCTTGTAGTAAATAACTACAAGTGTGGGCACACCACACCCACGACAATGATGAATAAATGGATGAATGAATGAAAAAAACGAAAAAGACGAATAAATTAAAACCTCGGCACCAGAGAGAATATTTTCAAACAACATTTTCCATTGACAAGGCTTTTAATGGTTTTTTGATCAGTCAAATTTTTTTTGAATCAATAGAATTTGAAATTCAAAATCATTCCATACATTTTTCTTCAATTTCAAACCCATTCAATTCGAAATTATCATGAACAAAAGATAGTCTAGCCGGGGTTCTTCGCGTGTGAGAACCAAGCGGCGCTCGAGAGCTAACTTCACAGTATCTCTAATCCGTTCTCGAATCATGATCAAGCATCACCTTGTCGATTAAATAAAGTGATTTTATCACCAAAATATTACTTCAAAAACAAATAATTGATAATGGTCATCATTTGATATTATAATTAGTTTATAACGAATAATATTACTCATAAATCCTTTTTTTCTTGCACGCACTCCTGCCCATTAAATCCAAGAGATATTGACAGTAGGAAAGTTTCTTACCGAAGGGTAGAACAAAAAAGAAAGATTCAACACTTGTTTGCGATTTACATTAACATGAATTCCAAAACAACGAAAATTCAAAAATGGCGGAGAAACAGGGTTTGGGCTGATTTGACATGAAAAAGCTACATTGTTATGTAAAACACTGAAAAAGAAGGGCAAATACCAAAAGATCAATACGTGTTCAAACCCAGTGATGGCTGGTTATCGCATTAAAAAAAAGATACACTATAAGAAAAATTATATTAACAGTAAAATTACGTTCCTTTCAAACTGCGTCCTTTTAAATTAAGGAGATTTCTTTTGTCCAACAATAGAATTGTTTCACTGTTCAAAGACTTATCCGTTAAATGCAAAACGGAAGTAGTTTTACTGATGAACGATTTCTTTTGACTTTGAAAAGAATTCCTTTAACTATTAGAGGATTTAATTTGTTGGTTAGCGGAGAAACTGCGCCTACGCATGAGTGGATTTTTCACTGCACGATTTATTTATTAATTGATAAAGTGAGTAATAAAACGTGCGAAATAATGTAGAAAATGGATTTATTCAAAAAATTAGGAATCCCAGATTTTGACGCGAAACCTTTGGAAGGTACGTATACAGAAAGAACAATTTTCGATCCGCATAACCTCACTTTTCATTGATTTTTACGCTTTTCACAATTGAAGTATACATTTTTTTAATGCTTTTGACAATCGAAAGTTCGTAAAAGTTCTTTGTGAAATGGTTTTTTAGAGCTTCGATTTTATATTTACATTCACCAAAGTTCGGTTTTTGTACATTTCTTGCACGTAATACCATGCAATAAGTTTTCATTTAACGTTCAAATTATTCTTTCTTCTGTCCGAAAACAGATTTTACTTCAAGATCAAAGGAAATCCTCTCATAGTTAAAGAATATCATTTGAAACGACAATCCTTTAACTATGAAAGGATTTCCTCTTATGCCAATTTTGAATGGAAAATCCTTTAATAGTGAAAGGAATCGTTTGACAGTCAATAGTCTGTTTTTAGAGTGTACTGCGTTCCAACTCTTCACTCGAAATGAGGAAAAGCTTTAGCGGATAAATGAGCAAGTAAAACATTCGGCAAGAGATTCACGCACTTTCTTAGTGAGAATGATTACAAGATTGACAACGCTTACAGTGCTGATAATACAGGTCTGGCATACAGGTCTTTGCCAGATAAGACATTGTTTTCAGCAAGCGAACAAGACATAGCTTGTATCTTATTCCTTTCTTGGTTATCGGAAAATTCGCAAAACCGAAATGTTTTAAAGGTCAGTCATTTGCCTCTGGAATATCAAAATCAAAATAAGGCGTAGATTAACTCAGAGGTTTTTCGACACTGGTTTCAAATATCTTTTCGAAAAATATTAGTCTCGATAATTTCATTTCAAATTTGCATGCCTCGTATAATTCAGTTTTTAAGATTAAGAACTGCATACAAATAATTACAAATTTCAGGATTATTTAATTGTTAGACAACGCGGAGCTGAAAGCTATCGATGACAAATGTCTAGTGATGTATCTTCCTCCAAATTTCACTAGCTTGATCCAGCCGATAGACCAAGGTTTCACGTAATCACAGCATCAATAGTTCCTTTGTTCAATTTGTGAAAAATAAGACCGTGTTGAATTCCATGTGTGTTCTCAAAGAATACTAGAATTCAGTAACACTACTCTTCAAAACTCATGGAAGAAACTAGTACCTACTCCGATAACAAGTGCTGTCTTTCTTTCAATAATAAATTTTTTGAGGTTTGCCGAAGAAATCGATTCTCTGAGAACGGCATTCAAATCCGAACTCAAGAGAACGAATATCAAGGTCTGTGGCTTAATGTCTCTGTTTGTTAAATTTTTTGAGAAGAAAATTAGAAATACTATATTAACTAGTCAATATGTGCAAAAATTCTATTTCTGAACAAAAAGGCTCAAAAACATTGTGAAGCAACAAATCAGTTGTTTTGAAAAATATGCCTCAAAATATGTTTCCAAATAACGTTATAATCGGCTCGTTAGAGACAAGTATATAACAAGAGGAAAAATGAGGGAGAGAATCGGGAAAGACACAGCGAAGCCATCCTCACTCTCATTTTCTTTCTCTTTCTCCGTATTTTTTATACTACTTTTTGGAACCAACATGTTTCGAGATCACTTTAGATCTCCTCATCAGGGTATAATTTTATAGGATACTACGAAAAAATATTTCTATCATATGCTTTATATTAGTAATGTATGTATATATGAGACTGAAGTTCCTTATCGTACTGTTATTTACATTATTTTTCATTTTTTATTTTTGGATGAATATTAAACTTTATCTACTGAATCGTGCTTCCATGTCTATGGTCTATGTTCTGCATAAGATGCAGTAAATTGGCTCGAAGAAGAAGCACATTTGCCCTTTTTTCAAATCATGAGCTACGTACAGCTCCTAAATACATATGGTGGTCTTCAATCACCAATACCGAAACAACAGTAATCTGTAGATAGTACCAATTTCGATGCGAGGAAATCGACAGAACTGTCTGTGAATCCCCAACACCGAAACTATTTTGAATTCGGCACAGTTAATCCTTGACTGGATTCGACACCGAACGGAATTTACAGAGGAAGAACTACTAATATTTACCAATGCCCGAGATCTCGCTCTTAATTTGCTGTTAAAGCAGAATTGAAATTTAGAAAATCTCTCACACAATGCAAAAGTGCGCGTCTGCGTAATTTTTTAGATTGATATTTGTTTACTCAAAACAGATAATAACTAGTTGTGAAAAAATGTAATCGCTTTAGTATTCTTAAGGTTTAATAATAAACGCTTAAGTAATGAAAATGTGATTTGCAAAAGTATTGTGATTTTCAGCATATGGAATATGGTTAGTTGCATTCTCTTACGTATTATCTTATTAAAAGTACAGTTTGAAACGACATTCTCTTTTCAAGTGAAAATGATGAAAACGAGGAAATTTATCTCTCTGCATTCAGACATATTTACATTTCCAGAATAAATCTACTGGAAGAGCGAAAAAATCTAATTCTAGTGTATTTTACAAACATGAAGAAATTTCATTTTTATAAGTTACGGTCTTTTTTCCAATCCCACTAAATTATTTCTTATTAATCTTTCAAACTACAACAATTCTTCTTCCAAGTTTATCACAATAAACAATAATAAAATTATTTTTTAAACTATAATTTCAAAACTTGAAATGATAAATGTCGATTACTGATTCAAATCTACGCACGCTCTACCGGCGAAATAGTGGGGTAGAAGTGAAAAACATTTTGCTCGTTGTAGCGCGAGACACTGCACTCGTTGTAGCGAGCGCTCGTTATATCGAAGGCCGATATAGCGAGATTAAAATGTAGTCGTGAGGCATACCAGAAATTACAGCATAACAAAAATCAGGAGCTACATGTATATTCACAAAACTAGTTTTTACTTTTTTGTTTTATTTTGCATGGCATTTAACTATGTTTAATTTGAATTTTTGTACACAACACGCGATTTTCCCTCACAGACCACTGTGACTTTCATAACGAATCGCTGCCTTTGATCACTTTCTGATATGTGCTCGTGCTATGTGGTGGTCGAGTATCAAAGGGTTACACTACAAATTGTTCAACTTGGAATAGAAGTAGAGACACTGCGTATATTCATTCATTCTGACCGCAATAATTTCATTCCTACATATGCATCCAGCCGAAAGACTGCACAAAATGAAATCTGAAGCATTTCATAAACTTTGAGTAAAGGAACCAATTTCACATTTACATGAGATGATGCTCTGCAGGTTTCCCTGGAATTGACGAAACAGTTAAAATTAGTTAATAATAGTTATACAGAAATTTACCCAAAATATGTGTGCGAAATTCAAATTCTACCAATTATATGTGGGTAATTATCAAATTGAGGGCAAACTTGAAGTCTCAGTTACATAACATTAACTTAGAAACTTGTACTGATTTTTTTAAATTTAATAAATACTTGTTATCATCCTTTACAGAATGGTCAGTTCTTTTTTTTTTATTTCTGTTCCTATTAACTTTGATTTGATATAAAAGCATACAAAACGCCATTGCCGTACGGCGTCCCAACCTCACTTTGCACAAGGATAAACTGATTATCTCCTTTTTTTTAGCCAGTAACCTGAAAAACGCCTATTGTATTAGGTTTGTAGACTTCAGATGATCATAAATCTAATATATGCACATTTTTTAAGTCAAATAAATAATGTTGTAGAAACCTTAAAGTCTGTCCCTCGATTCTTGTAATTACAAACGTCACTACCGTACGTATTTTTTTCTAGTAAAATATTGTAGTTACAGTTGAGTAATAAATACAGAAATATAAGCGTGTCGTTTAATACAAGATTCTATGAAATTAAGCTTAAAATAATAACTCTTTTTTTATGAATCTGATATTAAAACTGAAAAGTGCATTTTGACAACAAAAACATCATTCCCGTACGAGCGTTGAAAACCAGTTTCGCTGTGAAAAAAATTTACAAAAACAATTCCGTTACTTGCTTAATGGTATTTTCTTTCATTAGTAGGTGAGTTTTTATAAATGAAAGCAGTTATTTCTGCTTTAATATTAAAAAATTCTAAACTTCATTATTTTTCTCGCATCATTACCGCACGGTACAATAGAAGAGCATACGACTGCTTATATGCACGTGCGCGTGGATCAGGTGGGCCGGTTTGTTTACTGTTACCTAACCTCTATTTATAAATATACAGATCTCAAAAAGTGAGCTGAATAAGTCAATTAGAGAGGAATAGATATGTAGGAAATTCTGTTACAGCACAGGTAGGTATATTCGTTATTACAGCTACAAGGTGCTGAGTGTCTAATATAAAATTTTTAGAAAATAAGTGATTTAATGTAGTTTTCCTTACACCTGTTGAATTCTCACGAGTTCATATTTTCAATTTTGATAATAATAGAAGCATGATTCATTACTAAGTTAGTTAGTTTGTATGTGGCACGATGTAATAAATAGATTTTAATACATTTGAAAGACTGCATAATGAATCATGTAGAAAGTTTTGGTGAATGTTTGGAATCTTTAATTGTAAATTGTACTACAGTCACATTTTTTCCATTTTGTAATTTAAAATGTTTTTATTGAAATAAAAAATAATAGCAACAATTATAATTTTCATGTATTGCGTCACCACACTTATATTCGAAAGAAATTATCTACAATAGTTAAATATTTCGTTTATATCCTGAATGGCATGCGTTACGTTATTCACTTTTGAACTTTGTAAAAGCTTGCGTTTTCTTTCATGAATCTCCTAACTTCAAATCTACTTTCCGTATTAAATGTACGAATTTCCTTATTATTTCTTATTTTCATAACTGCCTCTTTTGGATTATATATTTTTAGATGTGATAAGATCAATTTCCGTTAGAGAATATTTAATTCCTAATAATAATGTGATTGCCACTGTAGGTGCTAAACTTTGCCTACAATTTGACAATTACCCATGTACAAATGTTGGCAAAGGGAAATTCGGTAAGCCCTAATGGCAATTCAGAATAATGAAAGTTCGGGCAAATGGTAATTTGTGAAATGATTATTAGGTCGAATGGCGGTTCGGAAAAATAGAAATTGTGTTAAATTCCGTATAAAGATACTCAGATGGGTCCAACGCGTATATATTACGTTTCAGGCAAGCTAAATCAACAATATGTCAATGGCAGGAGAACGCAAGGACATTTTTCAGACGTGGAAAACAATTTGCATAATTTTGGTTTTAAATTTAACGTACCAGAGTTGAAATTTAGACCCTCATTAAACCTGCAGCTTCTTATTAGAACCTGCTTTGGCGCTATTTATAAACTTTATAATAATAAGTTAACCAATATTTGTTACATAGGTTCAACCTAATAGTCATATATTATTTACATGTAAATAAATAATTCTTTGCAATGCTCAATCAAATAAAAGTTTTTGTAACCCATTAGTTCCCACGGTTGGAAAATAAAACTAATTTTATCGTTTTACATGCATTTTATGAGTAAACATAATTTAAATAAATGTTTATCAAGTTAAAAAAATGTAATGTCTTCATATGTTGCGTATACGCAACGTTGAGATTCTCAAAAAACTAAAATTATCACTTCGTCTGGATCAGTCTGAAATAGTTTGTGAGAAGATGCATCTAACACACGGAAAAAATGTATCCGTAAAAAAGTCAGGAACTCGTAGCTAGGTGTCGGATATCATAAAAAATTGATGATGAAAAATTGACGAACTCGTTGTGAACATTCTGAAATGGTTCATCACTTTTTGTTTACGTGAATGATTACAAAAATATTACGAGTGATTGGGAAAAGATTCTCAGAGCACTCACGAGCTTGCCCGACAAAACTGGGAACTAGGAAGTAGTTTCGCCTTTACGTGGCCGCACACACACTCGCCCGAACGCGCGGTGTGTTTCACAGTGGTCCAGAAATGGATTTTCGCAGTCAAATTCGTCCAGATGTCGTACTTTTTAACCGATTTTAAGTTTTTTTTTTCGTAAATACTCAGCATTAAATTCGGAACAAACGTATGAAAAGCGATTTTTATTTCTTTGTTTAAACAAATTGCTGTGTTAATAATCTGTTTAATAAACTAAACATTTGTTGTAAACAAATTTTTTAAACAAATATCTGGTTGGTCCTTTTTTATCAGCGCAAAATTTTCGTTGTCATTGAAAACAAAAGAAATCAACACAGAGAACTATATAATAAAAAAAGTAGTGAAAATGAAAGTTTATAATTGTTATAAACAAAATACGTAAACATATCGTCAAAATTTACATTTTC
>CAKNXH010000525.1:0-43788 GCA_932178445.1 Andricus quercusramuli | reverse complement strand
CCGAGCGCGTAGCGCGAGGTAAATACGTTATCGAGCGCGAAGCGCGACAACCAACAATCGCGCGCCCTAGGCGCGCTCAAACTTGCGAGCGAAGCGAGCCGCGCGCGTAGCGCGTAATGAGAATGTGCCCGCGGAGCGGGCATATTTTTTATCTTGTATCCGAGACCTAGCTACAAGTTCGTGACAATCGTGACTTTCTCACAGATACATTTTTTCCGTGCACTTTGCACACATTTATATAGTGTTGTTTTTGCATCCTCTACATCTTTTCTTGCTTTATTCTCCTTCTCTACTATCACGCGACCAACATTATCCAATCGAATTGCCATGGGTAATCCGTTTTTAGATAGTCGTCCATAATTTGGTGTCGAAGGAAGGCTTACTTGGTCACTCGGTCCCGTTATGTCTCCACCTTGAAAGTCATCTTCGCTGGCTGGTTAACCCATTTTTATAATAGTGACTGCTATATAAGATGTCAATTCTAACTATGACATTTTTTATTTGTTTGCCAAATTACATATTTTCCAGAAATTCATAATAAAAAGGTCCATTATATTTACAAAGAAGGGCCACCACAACTTTTTTCCTTTTACGTTGATTCTGTAGTTATATAATCCATTGTCATGCAAATCAACACCTCCCATATGCTGATTATACTCGGCTGTAACTTGTGGCTCAGGAACTGAATACTTTTCTTCTGTTTTACCTTTTCGCGCTTACGAGATGTTCAATGATGCAGTTACGTGTTGCAACTGTAACCACATAATCTTCGTTCCATTTAACTAACAAAATTTTTTTGTTCATTGTCACGAAGAAAATTATAAGTACCGCGATCCTTTTTCTTTACGTTTCTCACAGTTTCTATTGTGCTATTACACGCACGGTTTTCAGAAATTATCCCAGTAGCGTAAAAAACATTTTCTTTCAAAAAACATTGTGAATTTTAAGAAAAGAGTGTTTTTTAAAAACACTCGATGAACAGATGGTTGCTGAACAACTGACAGTAGCTCCAGTACAGCGCTCTCTCCCAGTCCTGATTCGTTTTCAGAAGTGGTTGTTTTTCCACCGTAAGGTATGAGTTTGTGCAAGTGACCATTAGAACTACATAAACACCATAGTTTGAAGCCGTACCTAATTGGTTTTCCCTTAATTTACATCTTACCACTATATCGTCCAAAATATTGAACCATTACCTCTTCGATATACAGATTCAGAGAAAATACTCCAAACTGCATGTTCTTTTTATTTATAAAATAAAACAGAGGTCTTAATTTTGAATATCTGTCGCTTTCATCAAGCTGGTCATTATCTGATAAATTTATGTTTTGCTTTTTGGAATCGAGTCTGTTCCTACTTATACAGTTTCCAACTAACATTAGTCCTCTATCCTCATCTTTCGAGCAATACAGTTTTGTAGCTGGTCACGTATGATACCCCGACAAAATTATTTGGCCGAAAAATCACTTTCGGCTAGTTTTGTCCATCTCAAATGGATGCCGATTATTTTGCCGTACAATCTAAAAAGATACATAAGTCCAATCTCACACGAACTGAGACAATCGAGAACAACTGTTTGCCAAAAGAACTCTAATATCGAATAAAATTTTGAATCATCTAGATACACTATTCGATTCAACATAATGTGCTCTTTCCTATTTTGCAATGAAAAATGGATTTTTCAAACAGTTTCGATTAGAAAATGGACTTGCGATTATTTACTAGTCGCAGAAAGTCAAAAATAGAAAGAAAAAGAACACGAAGTCACTTGCGGACGATGCCTTTATCGAAGAGCTCGAGCAGGGCCTCAAAATACAACAACAAAGCATTCGTGAGGATCAGTACCCGAGCTATTTCTCAAGTCTAAAATATACGTAAGGGCAAGCGATTATTTTCGTTTGTAAATTCGCTCAGCACTCGGTCACTTTTACAAGGCAAAAAAGACACAAAGTTCTTTAGGTTGTTTTTTATGACTTATTACATGCTGATTACGTATTAATGCCTTTTACAAATTTTAGGACATGCAAAGTGCTTTGTGTATCTTTCTGTGTTGTATTTTTTTCAACTTTTCCGACTTTCCTCATTTATAAACAATCCTTTTTTGCAATGAATATTAATAATTAATCTTTTTTATTGACACAGACGCAGCGTTTCCCTTCTTGTATATATTGGGTTCTATCTACCAGATTTTTTATTAATTTATCAAATCTCCCCCGTTCTCACATATGTCGTCATCAAGTTCTTCTTCGTCAATTATTTCGTCTACAGGTAGTAGAATGTATGCGGCATCAGCGGTATCAGCCTGCAATAAATATTCATCCTCCTCCAATATATTCAATATCTCAGCAGTTAACAGAGGCATTTCGTTTTTCCACGACATGACTATAATTACACAAATTATTTGAGAAGAAGATTCACTAAGTACATAAATACATCGTGTCATTTACTTACTTTGATACAATATTTTCCAAAACTGCAATTCACTAATCCTTAGTACCATTAAATATGAATAATCACATGGACCTAATCTACGACGATACATTGCAGACTGGGGTGGACCAAAAATGAATGACAACGCGTTAAACAAGGATGCAAGGAAGACTTGCAAAGATTGTTGAGCAAACTAAATACAAGCATGAAGAACATGGGCCTCAAAATTAACGTAAATAAAACAAAAATCATAGTGTTTGAAGGAAAAGGTGAGAAAACAATGTGTAACATTGTCCTAAATGATGATAGATTAGAAGAAGTTGATAAGTACATGTATCTACGTAGCCTATTCACTAGTGACGGGAAGATAGATGGGGAGTTCGATAGACGCATAAACGAGGCTCCGAAGGTTATCGGTAGAGGAGCGTCCATTCTCAGCAGTAAAAATATATAAAAAAAAAGCTAAAATGGCAATGCCGAATTCTATATTTGTACCGACTGTGCTATACGGTAGTGAGACATAAACCTATAAAGAAAAGAATAAGAGTAAAATTATCGCGATTGGCATGAAACCTCTCCGCACAATTTTCAGTAAAACACTGATGGACAAAGTGAGAAACGGAATAATGTTTAAAAAAATGTGGTGGAAAAGAGACAATAGTCAACACATGGGAAAGAAATCAGTTAAGATGGTTCGGACATGTTGAAAGAATGAAAGATGAACGTCTAATGAAACAAGAGTATAAAGGCAAATTGAATAGCAGTATGCCCAGAGGCAGACCGCGGAAAGAATGTTTAGACCGTGTAAATGAGACCTTAATCCGAAGAGAGAATGATCAGCAACCTGGGTCGAAGCAGTGTCGCGGAACGAGCGTGTTATTTAAATAAATAACCCGAAAATTCTAGATCAATCTGAAAAATCCATACCTTCTTCCAAACACTACTATTTTCCAACCGAGCGAGTCACGCCTACCCCGAAATTGAAATGGCTTAATGGTATAATAATGATAATAATAATTGTTTGATTGATTTCTTATTGTTCAAACAAATTCCATTTGTTTAAATAAAACATATTCCACTTCTTTGAATAATTTTTGTTAAAATGTTTTGTTCATAAAAATTATTATTGTCAGTCCAGAGGAATGTTTAACAACATCCGTCAATCAATTTTTAATCATATGAACAGATACCGTTTGTCCAAAACCTTTTTTTTCTTCAAAAATTCGTCGAACTGGCAGTTTATTTATTATTATCATCCAGTGACATAAATTTATTTTCAAATATTTTCAAATTGTTAAAACAATAAATTATTATTCATTTCCATCTAATAATCAAGGTTTCATAATAATTAATTTTATATTCACATCTTACCTTCATTATTTAACAAAGAAGCTGCCAGTTCGAAGAATTTTTAGAAAAAATTTTTGTTTTCAAACTAATAAGAATTGTTTAAATAATTAAAAATTAATTAATCAATATTGATGAATATTCCACTATACCAACAGTGATAATCTGTATTACAAAAATGCGCGAAAAAATATTTTAACGAATTCCATTTGTTTAAATGATTGAAAATTGATGTACTAGTGTTAATAAATATTCCACTATACCAATAGTAATAATTTTTATGGAATGAAACAAATTTTCGGAAAAAATTCATTCAAACAAGTTCCATTTGCGTAAGTAATTTGAAATTAATTAACCAATGTAGATAAATATTCTACTATACGATTCCCTGAAGAATTCGGATTTTTGGTTTTAAGGGTAGTTTTCAGGGACTCTTGGGGTTGGGTTAGGGGTCTCGAATCCATATGTCGGAAACATGAAATTCTTTGTTTGATAATTCTCAACAAGCCCCGATACTTTGCCATCACATTTTCCCAAACCCTAAAAAATTATTGCAAAAGCTCAAAAAAGTGATTTTTCCTCATGCATTTTACATGGGAAACTTCAAGTCAAAACTGGTACCTGTTAAAACCGGAAAAAATTAGGGAATTTATTTTTTTGGACTTGGAATAAAATGCGGGGGGAGGGGGGTTCGCTGTCCTCTACTATGAACACCAATTTTTGCGTAAAAGCAACAAAAACAAAACGGGTCAGGTATACAAAAACTATAAACACTTAGTTAAATAATGTCATATTATATCTCCTTTACTAAAAGTCTGGTCAATCTGAAATTGACAATCGGGAAAACTCCACTGTATTCTGCGTTGAAAAATAAAATCGACGAAGATATAGTAGACGAAATCTGAAGTTTCGGCGTGGATCATAAATTTACAAAAATAAAATTTTTGATTGTATCGACGTATTCCATAAAAATCTTAATTCATGTTCTGTTGAGAATGAATTGTTGCAACACAAAATTTATTTCGTTCAATAACGTATTGAAGAATAATAATTTTGCAAATTTTTCGTTTACGCAAAGTTGCGGACGAATGTTTTTAACTGGAAATGGTGATAATTTGTATGAGAATAATATTCACCATGGAAAATTACGAAATATTATCAATTACTGCGTTCTTGTAAAAAAATTATAAATAATGAGTGAAATTATGCATATTTTGCAGTCATGTAGGTGTTCATTGACTCATAAATTCAATTTATAATTCGTTTTAAAGTGCTTGAAAATCACAAAAAATTATGAGGGTAAGATATTTTTTATCGTTAGCAGCAAATATTATGAATGAATTTAAACATTTGAAGACCATATTGAAAAATATATTTAACAATTACAATAATTCACATTTAATTATTGTTTTTACATTTTTTATTATAGTATTACAGTTAATCGGTTTGTAACATAATTTCAGAGAAGAGATCTTTTTTCGTCTGAACAGTACCACTTTTTGAATCGTTTAATAATTTTTTCTATCAAGCAATAGCAATTGAGAGCTTCCGAAATATTTTCCTTAATGAGTATTCTTATTGACGTGTGTACCACTTGATTTAGTAGAAATCATCATTTCTTATCGTGAGAAAATGTTAACTGAATTAGTTGAAAAAATATATATTTGTTAGAAAACAAGAAAAGCAAAAGTTCGGGAAAATAATTTACTACTAATTTTAAATTTCTGGACGATGAGACAATTCGTTATAAAAACAGCAATGTTATTGTTAAAATTTACTTATTTCCTGATGGATATTATTCTCATACAAATTTATAGAATTTTCTGTTGGGAGCAAATTTGTTCTGTGATTGAGCACTGTGCAAACCAGTAATTCTATACATATTAATTATGTGTATAATTTATTTATAAAAATTAAGTTGAATTTTGAACTAAATATTTGTATTTTTTAGTTAAATTGCATTAATCAACGGCCAACGGCCATACCACGCTGGAAACACCAGTTCCCGTTAGATCACTGAAGTTAAGCAGTGTTGGGCGCGGTTAGTACTTGGATGGGTGACCGTTCGGGATAATACTACTGCGTTGCTGTTAGCGGTCGTGGGTGTCGTGAGCCCACACTTGTAGTTATTTACTACAAGAAACTATGCACCTAGAAACACTATCCGAATCCGGTAGTGTCACGCCTACCCCTAGAGGCTCGCCGAAAGGGAAATGGCTTAATGGTATATAATATAATAGAGTAATCACGATTCTGAATGAATTTGTTATGTCTTTGCTTTATAAAGAGATCAAGAAATAATATTATTGAAATCGCCATTTTTGACATTGTATTCATTTGAATAATGAATTACACAGAATCAAATATGAACACCCGTCAGTACAAGCTCAGCAGAATGACAGGTCTTGGACCTGATCCGTTGCACTCGGCTACGATTCGTACCTTTGGTGTGTTGTCTACCGGTTTGTTTATCGGTTTGATTCTATTTAGCCTCAAGAATAAATGATTATTTTTAGTCAACTTAAAATACGGTTTTCACTGTTTTCACCCTCTACTGTTAATAGATTATGGGCCCAGAGACGTAAAGGTGAAAAATAATAGCATTGAAAAAACATTAGTGCCAACATTTTTCGAAATGAACGAAAAGTATGTGACGCAGTTCTCAAAAGGGACGCTCAGTTCGAGAAAGAACGGTCACAGTGCCTCTCTGCATATCTCTGCATACAAAATGAGTTCGGTGTTAATTGTGAGCTTTGAGCCACCAAATAAGGATAATTATGACAGATGAAAGTTTCAAATGCAAGCCCATCTTATCAAAACCGATGCGTGGGTTTATGTTAGTGGGGATAAAGTAAAGCGTGAAGTGGTGATAGGAAATGACGATCTCCCAGCACAAGCATCTGCTAGGGAGTGTGAGAAATGGAACGCAATGGATTTAAAGGCGAGACCTGAAACAGTTAAATTTACAGAAAATTACAGAAGAGCTAGTGAATTCAAAAACGAGTTACCGAAACCTGAAATACTAAAAGTAGAAATTCTTGAAGAGTGTGATTCGCGTACAAGGAAAGTTAGAGAAAATGTGCATGGTGCAATGTATACGAACATTTATAAAGGACAGGCAAAGGATTGCCACTTCAAAATTCCGAAGTGCAGAACAGAACGCCAGTACAGCAGGAGAGCTGTGTTACCTGGCTTCCTCACACACCTGGAAAGGGGAAGTTCGATGCTCGCTCGAAGGAATGCGTTTTCGTATAGGTTATTCTCAAGAAGCGAAAGCCTACAGGATCTGGATGCCAAATGTAAAGAAGATTCTAGCTACACGTGATGTGGCATTCCTGAAGGACTTTGAAAACATCGGAGAGTATGAAGAATTCATCCCTCAGGATCTGTGGATAAAAAAGCAAATTCCCGAAAATGAGACAAAAGAACTTACAACTACTCCCAACCTTGAAACAGAAATAAAGGGGGAAAAAAGTTCGTCAACCTGGAGGTTGAAGGAGTTGTACCACTCCAACTCGATATTGTAGCCCATCCGTACGCGTAGGAAGAAGTCGAGGCAAATCCTGCAAATCCTCTCGTCCATAATGAGGAAAGATTGCCCACTTGAAGTTCGGGACCTCCGAAAATCATTAGGACCGGACAGAGGGGAAGACCTAAAAAAAATGAAGGGTCGCGGAACAAAAGGGCCTCACCCCGTTCCTACAAATTTTTCAGGATGCCAGAAAATCGTTTGTATTTTGCGAGATTGCCGAAAAAACTATATTGAATATAATTATGTGATCGATAATCTTCACTCCTTAACGTTGCTCTTTCAAATTTCATGCGAATTCGCCAAGAGTTTTCGATTTATGAGACACCAAAGTTAAGCACGGGCCTAACACAGGGGTCTCCAAAAGTAGATCCTGTATCTACTAGCGATCCCAGGCCAGTAGGTCGGATGTACCAAGCTCTGACCCAGAACTGTCAAAAACCTTTACCTGATTCGAGCCTATTGGAACCCTTTGAAAAAAGGGCCTTCCATGTTCAAATTCCAGAACTGAGCTCTTCCAACAGGGATTTTGCCCCGAGAGGTCATAAATTTACTCTCAGTTTTCCTTCGAAAAAAATGGTAGATCTTGAAAAAGGTCGTGCGATCCTGGGTCACGCTGCACCTGTCGATTGTGGAGACACCTGGCCTAACCCAAGGGTGTACATGCGAACAAAAGGGCCTAACCCCGAGCAGCAAGCATTCACTTGGCTTAGTGCCGCCTGCTTTGCGGTGCAATTTTATGAATAAATACTAGCAAAGACAAAAATTAATTTTCAGTGAATATATTAGCTATGTTGTAAACAATTCATTATTTATTGTCTAGTATATTTTTCTGAACATGATCCATTATATTGAGTGATACACGGAAAAAAGTAGATAGTTAGATTCACTTTTATTATTGTTAACTTCAAGTTTACTTGTTCACATTGTACAAAAAACAATTCGAATAGTTTTTGATACGGAATGAGATAGTGATCTCAAAATATACAAAACCTAAAGTCAGCATTACTACTTCAAATTGTAAAAAGAAAGATTACTAAGAACAATTAGCTTCAATAATTATTTGTAATAGTACAGTTGAACATGTAAACTGTATGAATAACTAATTCACATAGTAAGCAAAGAATTGTGAGTTGGACTTTTGCAAGTATGTTCGATCTCCTTTTTTGCATTGCAATAAGCACTGCGCCAGATTGTTAGCCTTACTATTTGAAATTGTGAGTAACTTCAGTGGCACAACTAGAAAAGTGTAGGCCCCCTCCGAAAAAATTTTTCGGCGGTCCGCTTAAAAGTAAAAAATAGAGACGACTTCTAACTTGCTTGTCAGTAAAACAACAGATTTTCGCTTCTCAATCCATAAGACAGACCAACCACTGACATTTTAGGGAAGGAAATAAATTGTCAGAAACTATTTTATAATGGTTTCTCTTTTTTTATAATATTAGTTGAGATAATTATTATAAATAAACATAGTGAATAACTCCAGTTTATACTTCAAAACTGTTTTTTTCTTTTGTTTTGTACCAAATATTAAACATTTTTATTCTAATTCAGCATCCCCATATCTCATGAGAAAAATTTTAGATCTGAGAAGACTCAGAAGGATGAAAGAAAGCAATTCAGAATGAATTTAGATGATGGAAAGCTTGTAAGAAGAAAAGCTCGGCTCGTGACTAAATGATTCACCTTAAGACCCGGGATAGACTTCAACGAAACCTTCGCACCTGTGGCCCGCCTAAACTCAAAAAGAACTGCGATGGCTGTAGCTATCGAGCAGGATTATTAGTAAACTAGACGTAAGCACCGCTTATCAAAATGGAAAATTAGATGAAAAATTCTTAATGGAATCACCTGATATCGCGAAGGAAATGCTACCTAGCATGCTTCTCTCGAAAGCATTCAGGAACAAAACGAAAGAGGAAATCATGAAAATTATTCGACAAATTCGAAAGGGTGACAAATTTTTCAGAGTAAAAAGACCTTTCTATGGATTGAAGGCAGCGGGTTGCCGGTGGCACAAAAGATTGGACGAAGTGATGAAGAGCCTAGGAATGGAACCTCTGGGGTTTGATCCTTGCGTATATGTCGCTTAGTCAGGGAAACATCTAATGATAATCGTCGTCCACTGGATCCAAGCATCAACCTCATCAAACCCGAATTAAACTGCAAGGAGAAAATGGATTCTTATCTATTTCGTAAATTGATAGGTTCGCTTATGTACATGGCTGTAGGCATACGCCCTGATATCGCCATCGCCGTAAACTTCTCAAGTCAGTTCAACACTTATTACACAAGAGATCCTTGGATAGCTAGCAAAAGAGTTTTCCGCTATCTGAAAGGTACTTTGGACAGGGGTATCACGTTTTCGGAAAGTGGAAAGGAAGTTGAAGGCTACGTCGATGAAGACTGGGTATCCTGCTTGGAAGATCACCGTTCTTATACCAGTTATGCCTTCATTCTGGCTGGAGCAGCTGTCAATTGTCAGGACAAAAAGTAACGAACAGTGGCCTTGTATAGTAAGGAGGTATAGTACGAAAAATCTGCTAAAGAAGCTTTCTATCTGCTCCATTTCATGAGTGAAATTGGTATGCCACTTGAAAGACCAACTTCAATTCACAATGATATCCAGGCTGCCCAAAAACTGGCAAGAAATCACGTTATTCACGATCATTTAAAGCACATTGATATCTGATACAATATCGTCACCCGGGTAAAAATATTTGGTCTTGATTTTGTCTTGGGTAAAGACCAGTCCAAGACAATTCCAAGTCATTCTGTATGTCTAGCTCGTGAGACGGAACCAGAGTATTCTTGATGTCTTAGGACGAATATTTTTAACTTGAAGACACAAATTTATGTCTTGAGGGTCATCACTAATCCGCTTCAAACTTTATAGAATGTTTAAATTATTTATCTTCATGGTATTTATTGTTTATGTGTTAATAATTTCATTTGTCTGCAATAGTTATGTTGTTTGGATGGCGAATCTAAAAATGTTGTCCATTTTTTCCTATCTCCAACAGTTCACTAGATACTTCTAGAAAATGACAGTTTTAATCTTTTCATCAAAAATTTTATATGCCTGCAGTTGTTGAGACAGACAGGTTCCGAATTTCTTATTTAAAAATTATTTATTACAAAATTACAAGTTTTATCGGTTGTAAGATTTTAATCCTCAGCAGATGTCAACTGCTTGGTCCTCACCTAGCTACCTGATTCCTGGAAATGGCAGGCCCTGCCTGTTGGGTCCATAGTTTATAGAGGCCGGATTATAATGGACAATAAAATTTACAAACTAAAACTTCTTTACTTTCGACCCTGGCAAATGTTAAAGCCACAAACTGGCAATATAATTTTTTTTAAGAGCAATTCGTTATATTTATCAGGACTTACACTTCTTGTCTTGAAACAAGTCAACCTGGTATTGTCTTGGCTCAGTCAACAGTCATAAATGCAAGCAAAGCCTGTATATCTCCAATGTCTAGCTGGTGAGACGGAGCCAGATATCACTGTCTTGGAGACATATTCGAGACATATCGAAGACATTCAAGACAAAACCAAGACCAAATATTTTTACCCGGGCAGAGACGCCATGAAAAACGGTCACATGGAAGTGAAGTACATGTCTACGGGAAATATGCCAGCGGATGTACTCACCAAAGGATTGGTTAGACTCTAGCACGAGAAGCATCGATTAGGATTGGGAATACATCCTACTGGAACAAGATACTGTATGCCCATGGTTAAGGGGAACTGTTGAGGGTTAATTTGTAAATATGAACACCCGTGACCACTAGCTCAACACGTCAACAGGAGGGCAGGTCTGGGGCCTAATCGGTTGCACTTGGCACAGATTCGTATTTTTGGTGCGTTGCCTAGCTATTTGTTTATCGGTTCAGTTCTGTTTAACCTCATGAATAAATGATCATTTTCATTCAAGTAAAAAAACGGTTTTTCAAGGTTTTCACCCGCTAATGCCTCGAGTTCTTCTGGAGCATGTAACTGTGAATATTTCTAAAAAAAAAATGAGAAAAAATTATATTGAACACTTCAAGAATAGTTTCAAACATTTAAATGCACAAAAAGCTGAGAAAAATCATTATTCAAATAATTGTTTCGTACTATAAAATATTTTGGACCCTCAAGTATTGGACAAGTGCTATTTTTTTCGCAGATATCATAACGTGCTCAATTAGTCATATTGGTTAGGGTGTTAGGCGTGTGGTAAATGAACTCAGTGCGTGCGTGCATACTCGGGTTCGATTCTTGGTAGTTGCGAATTTTTCCATATACTATGCGTTAGAATATCCTTGATATTTATATCACAGATACTATTATTTCGTTTTTGTTGATAAATAATAAGTGGTTATTTTCATTCATCCATATTGGTGTTAGATTATAGAGAACCTGCTCTGAGGCTACAAGTCCTATGTGTAGTTTTTGGAGGCTCAAAAGAGGGTCTTACGTGCTTTGAATAAAGACCATGCTTTGACGTCAAACGTAGAAAAACGGTCGATTTCAGACATTTTTAGCGTCGAAGTAGGGTCTGAATCGCATTGTTATCGCTGCTCTACTGTACTGCTCCCAGCATCTACTAAAGTAGGAGTTATAGGTTCCAAGTAGGGCTCATATTTCGATCAGATGCTTTTAGTATATAGTTTAAGGTACAACTAGGGCAACAGTACTCACTTCATAATTTCTTAACAGTCTCATTATCGAAAAATAGTTGTAGTATTTCATGGACACATCGTAACATGGATATTCGATATTGCCGGAATTCCTGCAACTACAGTAACTCCTCTAAATGACTCACGTGTAGACCTTTTTTATGTGCGACGAGTGGGGGGTTAATTCTTGTATAGACAGTTACACGAGACGAAACTACGCAAATAAACAGCACCTAAGTAGTTCTCAAATACTCTTGCCTTTCGAGTTGCTGCATTATTCGCATTGTAAGAACTGAGACCGACTGGTGGATGCTTAGAATTCTTTAGTATATGGAAGAATCTTGGTTAATGCAGGAATAAATTCCGTTTCATTCCTTTTTCTGCATGTGTTCAATGTCATTTTAGATAACCATTCACCTCAAATTTCCATTTGCATGAGAAATATTCTCAAATGCGTAAGTCTTACTTTTTTATACACTGAACGAATTTTCGTTGAAGTCAATGATGAACGTGACTTAATTTCTAATATGTTTATATATGAAATTGGGGGAAACAGAGGTATTGTTACACTTATGCAAATTTTTGTACCGAAGCTTAATATTGTGAAAATAGTCTGCTATACCTGAAGACAAAAAAATTAGTATTCAGAATATGAGATTTTATGTATTATCATTCCGAATTCCGACCGTAAGAAAGAACGAATTAATGAGTGAACGATTTGATGATTAACAAGTTGTCAAACACTAATTTCCATTATACTTTCATATGGAATGCAGTGATTTCATCTTATAATGTTCTTTTACGACTCACTCTACTTAGAGATTACTTTTCGATAACCCCGGCTCTATGGAAAAGCTTATTTCTTGAGTTCTCTTGCAAAATTCAAAACAATACCTAAAAAATTTCAAAAGTAAGGACACCGTCAACAGAGGGGGTTTAAGTCAAGCGCTAAAAGCCCCTCTGAAGCAAATTTCAGAAGAATTTCAATGCCAATGAAAACAACGTTGCAAATACTCCCCTGGTAACTTCTTCAAAACTTCTGTCTCTCTGCATTCTAAATGCGGTCTGCAGATCCAATTAACTGTCTCTCTCGCCGTGGACACGTAAATGCGTCTACGTGATTCGTCCACGAACACGAGAGTGTCAAACATACATATCCTGGATCTAATCTCCGTCTGCAGTTTCACCGTTTCCCTGAAAGTTTCTGGCGGTCACGTAAAGCACTGCCACGACTCACGTGCGCGAGTTTTGCACTTTCGCGATTCGCTTGAAACGTGAAACACAAATTCGCACCACGGGTAGAAACAACGAGCTGTAGGTCCATGTGTGGATTCTCGTTCTCTCCGTTAGGTTTGTTGTTCCAAGTTTCTCTTCTGTATACAATGAAGAATGAATAAGTAAGAGAGAGGAGGTGGGTATAGAAATGAGAAGGAAAGAGCAAGACAGAACACACAAATGCACTCCTTATATTTTAGCCATCCCAATGATCTATAAGCTAACAAGGAAGTTTTTTTCCTTGCAAGGAATTTTTTTTATACACACTCTCCAATACTTCTGCGATGAGCTAAACGTGTTGACCCATTTGTCATATAAAAATAACACAGACCATAAGTAAATCCTGGACCATTCAACTTTGTGAATGACGCTAATTTTTGAACACACTTGCACGAAATATTGTGTATTTGAAGGGCAGCACTGTACAAGGGCGTGAGTGCCAGAACTCGAATTTTAGTGGAGAAACAAAAAAACTGTCTAACTTTCATGCAACTCATTTCAAACAAAAAAATTCGAAGACAGTTTTAGGTACTGTTAGGCTTCATCGAACCGCGAAACGAACATCCTGAAAAAAGAATCCATCTCCAAGAAAATCTTTGTCAAAGAAACGGCGCGTCCTCAAAAACTACGATTTTGATACATAAAGAGATGCATAACTTTTTTTGTATTTGAATTGAAAAAAGGCACCTTCGAACTGTTGGTTAGCGTTATTGGATCGCAAAAAGAGCGCTTCAAAAAAATAACTACACTGAGCCAAGAGCCCTATGTAAGAGTATTCGAAAAATAATATTTACTTTCAAGAACTATTTCATGAAATAATAAAATGAAAATAATTATTATTCATCACGAAAATATTACGAAAATAAAGTTTTGTTTAAACAATATTTATTTGCTCAAGGAGTTTTCTTCGAAAACTTCAGAAAAATAATTTGCAATGGAACACATACAATTATTTTTCTGACTTCGAAGCGTATAGGAAGAATATAGCAACCATTTTGCAATTTCTCAAATGAATGGAATTTCTTAAAACAATGATTTTCCGCAAAAAATATTTGTGAGGATTGTATTTTCTATCTCACCTCTTATTTATTCAATTTTCGTCCTGAACAATGTTATGCAAAGAAAATGTCGCAACTTAAATCATAATTTTTATCATTGAATGTACTTTTTTATAATATAATCATGATTAAGATGTTGAAAATATGAAGACTGAAAAAATAAATATGCCTGAATAATTTGAATTCTATTATGACTTTTATGATTTATTTAATAATGCGCCAAAAAAGATGTAAGCTACACATACTCAGTTTATAGAAAGTTTGAAAGTAAACAATAATTCATTTTTAAACAATGACAGAATGTTGTCAGCAGAATTTAAAACATCTCAAAATCATTCAATATTATGTTCAATTCAGAAAATACCACATTAAAAACATCTTGGGGAAAAATAATTGTTTAAACAAACAGAATTTTTTTCAACTTCGGAATGAAAGTGCGAAAATTATGCAACTGTTTTATAACGAGTGACATAGGATACCAATTTGAAAGAAGTGGACATATCTGGCGCAATATTCAAAAATTTTGGAATTAAACAATAATTAATTGTTTGAATAATCGCTTGATGTATTTTAAAAAATGTACCACCCCAATCAGCTTATATTTAACCAGCTTATATTTCATTCAGGAAGTACGATTATTTTTCACATTTATTGGGAAAAAATAATTATTTCAATCAGATAAATAATTGAAACTTACTTAGAAAGTCATAAGTGATATTCAAATTATTGAATAGTATATATTTGTATTGGAAAATATGGCAAAAAATGCTGAAAATTGACAATAATACGTTAGGATGTATATTTTTATTTTTGGATCATATTTGGGGCGGGGGAGGGGGGGGGGGGGGGGGGGGTGTCATTTGAAGTTGAAAATTAAATTTTTTGATACAGTTTCATTCAAAACCTGAAGTATCCGTCCAATGTTTGAAAAATTTGATAATTTCCCATGTTAAACATTTCTGGGATTTTCAAGTGTTCCGTGGCACGTGTGAATATCGGAATGTCGAAAAAATACAGATTTCCCCTCAGCGTAAAAATATAAACTTTTGGAGAGCTGTCTTGCCCTCTAGCTCGAAAATTTTTTTTTTCGGCCATCTCGTAATATATATATTGTGTGAACATTTATGAAAATATTAAACTTAGTGATGCCGCCAAGCAAGATTATTTGATGCTGAAACGAAACCGATACGATACTCATCTCCCAGTCTCGGATTTGTATCGCTCGGTTTTGTATCCTATCGGAAAAATATCGAAAAGTTCCGTCTCGATTTTTTAACATCCTATAAAATGACGAAAATTTCTTTAGAATTTTTCGGATTCATATTCGAAATAGCTCAAATCTTCAGATCTCTCTTTAAATTTTCTGCAAAATTGTATGAAAATTAGATTCATCATTCAAAATCAAAATCATTAAACTGTATATCCTACTTCTCATTTCTCAGAATCTCTTTCTTAGCTAGCATCTGACTGTTCAAAAAATTTTAATGAATAACTTGTTATTTGAATTGTGTATTCTGCATGACAACTTATTTTCCGCTGCAAATTGAAAAACTTCCTTTTCTCTGAAAGTGATGAGTCTTTTCTTTAATAAATACATTTTTCCCATTACTACATTTTACTATTTTATTTCAATATGTATGACAGGTTCTTATTAGAAGATATATTTTAGTTGTAATTCCATACAATTTCGCTTTCTTTGTAAGTTTTCTAATTCACGTAGATTAATATTATCTTTACAATTAGTGAAAAATATGTAGACAGATTGAATCAGAAAATTGTGAATGTTCTAATTATCAAAATTAAAAAAATTGACATTTTACATAAAAAATCAATAATGCTTTACACCAAAACATACTCGTAAATCACTCTTTTACAAAAGCATAACTCAAAAGTAGCAGCACAAAACTGAGTAACCACCATTCTCATCAAAAATGGGTTTATTGCATGAAAAATTAATAAAAAATCAATTACGTATTGTGGTGAAAGGATTGTTTTGAAATATAACTTCATTTCCATTCATAATTTTCAATAAAATTCTAGTTTATTGATATTTCTTCAAATTATTATGATTCAATCACAAAATAAATCATATACATTTTCTAATTTTTGAGGATCTCCAGCCAAAACATATCTGTCATACTGTGATATTACGATCTTCAACTTTGACTTTATCGGACAGAAATGATTTTCTTGGAGAAAACTTTCTCGTTATTAAAATTCAGCATATACCCATATCTCGGGAATAAGTTTTTATTCTTGTAACAAATTGGAAATTCCATTTTGAATCGTTATCTAAAGCTGATTTTTGGAACCCGTGAAATTCTAATCTCAAAATTCTCGTTCGTTTTTATCCGAATTAGCTTATTATTTCTCATCGAACTTTATTTGCCCGTATGTATCTCGGGAGCATTTTCCCCCCTTATTTTAAGTGAAACATTACATTTTTTATTGCAATCTATAGTCGAGTCTGCTCAGATTTTAGATTAGTGTCACTTCAAGACTGTCAACTTCAACATCCACTTCATCGGACGTGGATAACTTTTTGTAATTTTGTAATATTGATGGGATCCCTCCATAAAAGATTTCTAAAATATATTGTCGGAAGTTCTTTCTAAACTTATTTTCAGGTTACATATGTTATGTTTAATTATTTATATAGAGGAAATGGCTCGAATTTGATATAGGGCTTGAATTTGAGCCACCTAGATTTCTGGAAAACTAAAACATATGCTAGGTTGGCGACAGTAGGAACTGAACGCACCTAAGTGTAGTGGAAAATAGTGACAGTTTCACTGTTTCATTCGCATCACAAAAAGTGTGAGACAGAAAAATAAATATTCGGATATCCTGAGTTCATTCCAGGGAAGTCTTAAATGTCTATTCATTATTTCGGGAATGTAATTTTTCCAGTAAATGTTGTATGTAGTAGTGAAGTAGGGTTAGTAGAATAGTATTGCTCGGTAGATATGGAGATGCTTCTGTTTAGGGGTTATGCTTTTTAAACATGAACATTTTGTACCGGGTGGCACGAATTTGATATATCAGAAAATCACAGACATTATTCAGCTTCCTAAATGTTAAAAAAAATGGGTTCATGTATTCATGCATGTATGTGTGTGTATGTATGTGCTTGTTTAGTGTGGATTCATGTGAATCTAACAATGACGAGTGTAGTGTGTATATACTAACGATTCAATTTGTCCAATTTGTCTTCTTTGCAGATTTCAGAATGTTAAGTACCAGATTCGATTATACTTTATATCATCCTAAATAATATTCATAAATATTTTCATATTAGAAACTTGCTTATTTTTTTATTAGAGAAGTTGTAGGCTCCGGAAGCTTCGATCATGATTCCTTAAAGAAACCAATCCCAAAGCTACTGGAACGTGTACGTCATCCGCTTCTGCTCCTTTCGTCCTAGAAGGTAAGCAATAGCGGGAAATTTACGCTTGAGAACATCGGACAACACTGTTCCTTGGAATCAGGTCTTTAGCCGCGGATGACCTTACGCGGCAGACGGGACAGTTGGAGATGAAGGTTTCACCTCTGGATACTTTTTTAGAGCTAACAATCTTTGTAGAATTTAAGAGGAACAATGTTGACGGACCAGATGGAGTGATCCCAGGAGAACAGCCTTTTACATCCGGTTCGCGATGAAATGAACCTGACGCTGGCAAGCCGGAATCTTGTTGAGTTGGCTAATAAATGAAGCTTTCATACCTCCAAGGCAGCCGATTATGAGAATTATAAGATGGACTTTGTAGCCTTGGAACAGCCTACTCAGCTCGAAAAGAAGTGCTTGATATTTCGCCCGTTTTTCTCCCTCCTTTGCCGTGATATTACCATCGGTAGGTGCCGAGAATTCAATCACGTAAATGATCTTGTTCTTCAGATCTTGGAGGACAATGTGAGGCTTCGTAGCACTGATACGTTGAGTGGTGGAGAATAAGAAATTCCAGTAGATCTTATACTGATCATTCTCCACAACTGACTCGAGTTCCCCCTGGGCGTATGGCAAGACGGGAAATAGATCAACACCATAGAAATGCCTAAGATGGTAATATAACACTTTTAGAGCTGCACTGTGGCTCTTTATGTACGCGTAGCGTGCATATTTAGAGCATCCACTGAGAACATGTTCAAGTGTTTCTGGCTCTTGCTTGCACGCTCGGCAGTTGGTATGGCGTGCAGGTACATTCATTATGCGTTCACGGTAAACTAAAGTGTCTATGACGCCATCTTGACAGGCAAAAAGAAATCCCTCGGTCTCCGATCTCAATCGAGCAGACTTGAGAAACATGTTGGACAGGGATGGGGTCAACTTTGCACGTAGCAACTTTGCACGTGCCCACCTGTGCACGTCGATGGCCAGACGGACAACTGTGCACGCCGTTGGTCAAACGGACAACTGTGCACGTGCACAGATGGTACTTGGACAACTTTACACATCGAAACTTAGACATGCACAGATGGACTCCTGTGCACAGATGTCACTTTCCTAACTGTACACGTGCACAGATGTCACTTGCCCAATTGTGTACGTGTAGAGATGTTCCTTGCCCAACTGTACACGTACACAGATGTCCCTTCCTCAGCTGTGCACGTGCACAGATGTCACTTGCCCAACTGTGCACGTTTGTGTCCTTACGTAACGGTTTATACGAGGGTGATCCTTTGTATCTACGTATAATAAAATTGTAACAGATCAGATTATTCAATCCTGGTGGAATGGAGCGTATTAGCTTTCTTAAGGTTAGTTTAAAAATATTTTGAATATCATTTTGATGAAATTATTCCTTTCAAATTATTAAACATATATGAAAATCTCTTTTTGTTCGACCCCCTTAAAAACGCGCTATTGCATGCGCGTGAAGCAGGCGTAATGTGGCCGCTTCCAGCCCAGTGACGTTCGGACATGCGCACTCCGCCACCGGGCTAACATGAAACTTTACGCCCGCTACATGAAACTTTCCACCCGCTATATAAAACTTCAGGCCCGCTACACATACAAATACAGCAAAGTGTGTGTCAAGGGTGTACGGCTATTTAGACTCGTCAAAATAGTCTTCTTTATGCCCTCGATGCACAATGTACTATTTTAAATTTACATTCCAGTAGTTTCATCTCATTAAGCTTCTTTGAGTCTTCCAGTGGGTATAGAGACATCTGATGTCCTTTGAACGTCCTAATGACCACTAGCTACCGTGCCTACTTGGTAGGTATTAATTTTTTTCAAGTTACTTATCTGTCTTCGATTTGACAAAATCTTTTATTTATTTCATGTATTTTTTTATGATTTAACAAAAAGTAAATGGGGAAAAAATATTTTTTTAAATATTTTTGATCAGTCTTTTACTGTTGTTTATGTGGCGATGTTTAATGACGGGTTACACATTTGTCTTCGTCATTGGTTTGAGAAATCTCAAGGTTTATTTATTCTATTTATTTATTACCCGCCAGATTCATTCGAACACAGAAAGTAAGCACGTATTTTTTTTATTCTAAAATCAATTGCTTTTTAGAAGTTGTTCAAAGCCCATAAATGTTCACGTGTATTTCCTCTGGAAAAAGGCCTTTTTGCAAATTTGCGATAGAATCATTAGTATTAAATTATCTTGCTGCATCTGGCACGATTTTCTTGGAAATTTTCTGCTAAATACTTCTGAAATTCAACACCTATAAACCATTTTTATAGGGTCTCGAAAAAAACTCCATCAGTGGAAAAAGGAACTATTATGTCCCGCAAGAAAAATAAGTTCCCTTGCTCAAGCATGGGTCAAACATAGTGCAAAAATGTTTGAAGTTCGACGGATTCCAGAGTTTAACTCGCATAAAAACAGCTATAAAACCTTACTAATTCTCTCTATTCATCGTATCTCATAAATTGGCCCAGTTTTAAGTGCTTTTCGTACAAAAATTCATTATTGGTTCCGAATATCAAAACTGTACGTATCACTCCAAGGGTAAGATTCATAAATCTATTAAAATTTGTTGAAATCGATATTCCCTAGTTGAATAATAATATTTTTTAGCCCAAAATTCGATTGCTAAATGATAAACTTTCCCAGACTATAGCCAGAAAGTTTTCAATTCTAAAGAACAA
Organism: Andricus quercusramuli; assembly: GCA_932178445.1. Classification (NCBI taxonomy): domain Eukaryota; kingdom Metazoa; phylum Arthropoda; class Insecta; order Hymenoptera; family Cynipidae; genus Andricus; species Andricus quercusramuli. The sequence goes on along the minus strand of CAKNXH010000525.1, from coordinate 23,379 downwards.
ATGGGAGAAAGAATTCATACATGCGCAAAAGTTTCAAAATCCCGCGAGCCTCACTTTCGACGAATTCATAGAATTCAGGTAATTCATAGATTTCCGTGGATTCGTGGTGAATTCGCTGAATTCGTTAAAATCGTAGAATTCTCTGAATTCCCTGAATGCCTTGCTTTCTCTAAATCCCTCAAATTCTCTGAATTCCTTGAATTCTTCAAATTCTAGGAATTCTCTAAATTCCTTTAACTCTCTGAATTAATCTACTTCTCAGAAGTCATTGACTTTTTCGAATACCTTGAATTCTCTGATTTCCTTGAATTCTTTGAATTCCTTTAATTCTCCGAATCCGTTGAATTCTCTGAATTCAAGAAATTCTCTGAATTCCTTGAACTTTCTGAATTACTGAAATTCTCCGAAGTCCCTGAATTCTTTGAATTCCATGAATTCTTAGAATTCCTCAAATTCTCTAAATTCTTCCAATTCCTCGAATTCCTCGAATGCCTTGAATTCTCTGAATTCCTCGAATTCTTTGAACTCCTTGAATTCTCAGAATTTCTCGAATTCTTTGAATTCTTTGAATTCCTTGAGTTTGTTGACTTTCTTGGATTCGCTGAATGCCTTCAATTTGCTGAATACCATGAATTCTCCGAATCCCTTGAATTCTCTGAATGCCTTCAATTTGCTGAATGCCTTGCTTTCTCTGATTCCCTTGAATTCTCTGAATTCCTTGAATTCTAAGAATTCTTCGAATTTTCTGAATTCTTTGAATTCTCTGAATTCCTTGAACTCTCTGAATTACTTTAGTACAACCCTTACGTAAGGACGTAAACGTGCACAGTTGGTCAAGTGACATCTGGGCACGTGCACAGTTGGTAAAGGGTCATCTGTGCACTTGTACAGTTGGGCAAGTAACATTTTTGCACGTGCACAGTTGGGTGAGGGACATCTGTGCACGTGCACAGTTGAGAAAGTGACATCTGTGCACGGTGAAGTGCACAGTTGGGAAAGTGACATCTGTGCACGGTAAAGTGCACAGGAGTCCATCTGTGCACGTCTAAATTTCGAAGTGCACAGTTGGGCAAGGGGCAAGAGGGAGATGCAGAAAAGTATCGGACTGAGAGAGTCTCCTTGAAAGCCCCCCCTCTTATATGTGACAAAGCTTGTAGTCACTTGTCTTTTGTCAGATGTTATGACAAATCTTGTCCGCCACAAGAGCATAAGCTCATTTATGCATCTCACTATTTTTGGATGCACCTCCATGCACTCAAGGTGCTTAATAAGTAGCTCAAGGTTCGTGTTATCGAATGCCTTACGGTAATCAATCCAAGCCATGAACGGATTGCGTCGATACCTGATCGAGTCCTGGGTAACACACCTGTCTATTAACAGGTTCTCCATGCAACCTGCCAGCCCTCTCTTGCATCCACGTTGTTCGACTATTAGACTCCATACCGGCTCGATAGATGTCAATATCCTCTCTTTGAGGATGCCCGTGAATAGCTTGTAGCTGGTGTTTGAACAAGCTATGGGCATGTGGTTCTTTGGACTTGACAAATCTCCGGTTTTAGGGATCAATACCGTTCGTCCTTCCACTAGCCACTGCGGGACGGGTTTTTCTCCGTTTAAGAAAGTAGTAAATATACGAGCTAGATGTTGGTGCGTAGAAGTAAACTTCTTCCACCAAAAGTTGTTGATTTTATCTGGTCCTGGTGCTGAAAAGTTCTTAGTTCTAGCGATAAATTTCTTCGCTTCTTCAGCAGTAACTAGTGGACACTCTTCCTCTGGACCTTGTAACCTTTGTCTTTGGCAAAAGTTACGAAAGAGTGATATATCAGAAGCGTCTTCATTTAGCTGATAAGTATCTCCATATACCTGCTCCCAGATGACTTGAATCTCTTCTCGACTAGGCGGATTTTCAACTACACATGACGCTTTATTGAACAGACGGGAAGGATTAGTAGAAAAGGTGGAATTTTCCTGAATCCACTTAACTCGCCGATCAAGGCGCTGTTTCGCTGTTGAAAGAGATCTTACTTTTTGCGTCCAGTGCTGCTTGATGGTCGACAGTTTACACTTCTTCAGCGTGTGATTTGCTTTCCTCAAGTTTCGAGCAAGTGCCCTAACTTTTGGAGTGAACTTTTTATTTGAAGTTATGTAGCTAATCACGCACTGAACATTTGATGCATGCCGTCTCGCCGTTTCAATTTTGAACTGAAGCTGTGCAATACGCTCGCGTGTCTTACTCAGACGTACTGAAGTATCGTTACTTCTATCGTCGCTAAGCAGGGAGACCGCCTTCTCGTAAACTACACAGTTCAGATTCCAGAGATTAACATCTTCGGGGAGCAAATCGTGGAGAGCAGTATTAGCTTCAGCTAATTTGTCAATCCTGAGGAAGACTTTTTGGTGGATAGATCTCTTACTTCTCATGTTGGCATTATCGGCTATCTGCAAAGGTGGTCTTGCTGGAACGGGTGGAATGTTCGCTGGAAGCTGTTGCTCCTCTTCCTGTTGATAAAGAGCTTCATAACCGTTTTTCGCAAGAAGGATACCTGATCTCTTAAATACTGAGGCGTTTTATGAGCATATTCCGTGTGCATATTGACCCAACGGTCATGTAACCTCTTCATGAATCCTCTCCGCGCCGGTGAGCTTCTTTGCCAACAGGTAAGAAGGTCCCTCCTGAGTTGCTCCGAAGATTTAAATCGATGTTCTCGCGTTTGTCCGGGGTAATTGCCTGGTCGTCACCTCGCTTCGTTCCTATTGCCACTCCCAATGAACCATGGCCTCCATCCGAGAGAGGCCTATTGTGGGTGGCACTGCGCGATACTTGTGTCGTAACCGCATAATTCGTTGCATTGGGGAGTTAGCCCAAAGCAACGCGGCTGATTGCAAGAGCCGGAGCTCTCGGGCGATGTGGCCGCCACATCTTATCATAAACTTGCTTATTATTATTATCATTATTATTTTAAATTTAGTAACATAAATTGACGAATTTATTTTAATATATAATTCTATGTAAACATACATTAAAAATAACTTGAGTTTTTGTTTAATGCAGTAGAAATCATTCTTCTAAACCTCTGTATTTCCAAGAAAGGCAAATTTGTCTAGTATTGTGTCCAACGTCTATTGTGAGTAGGGATTACATAGGCCATATTTAGAATTTTGGCATTCTTTCTCTTGAAACCTATAAAATAATTACGAAAATTATTGAAAAAAATATTTTATGAGATAGCCTCATTTATATTTCCGTAGAGCTATAAAGTAATAGATACAAAAAATATTGCTAAAAATATATGACTAAATACGATTTTCGGGAAAATCGGAAAATTCCCTTAGAAACTATTCACAGTGCCCGAATTGCACTTTGATTATTTCTAATATTTCAGTAAGATGCACTTCAAATTTAGTAACAGTTATTTTGTCACGAATCGTGTTCTTCTTGTATGTAAATTACAACCTAGTTCTAATTTTCTACCGTTTGAAGAGAACATTAACTTAATGATGCAATTATCCGAATTGCATCAAATTTCGTATATCTCACTATATACTATAATATACTATGCAATTATTAGTCCATATTCGCCATCAGAATACTGTGATCTCATTGATTCTTTCAAAGGAGCGACTATGACCTTTTTACTTTCATTTCTACTTTCAATTTTACGAAATGCACGATGTTTCATTTTTCATTTCTGTGATAATTAAAATGTTTTAAAAAAAGACCATTGACTTCAGTTTTGAAAAATTAGAAGTGAAAGTGAAAAAGTTATCTACTCCACACACACAGTGAAAACATTTTCAAAATGATACCGAAATCATTATCTTTTTTATATGCAACAAAAATGATACCAAAATCAAGAGCATTTTGATCGGTTGGAATGAATGATGCAAGCTTTTTATGTTTTCTGATCCTGCAGTGTACTTGAAAAGTTGAACAAATTTAACGAACCTACTATCAGAATATATCATTCGTTAAGTGTAGTTGTCACTTACGTGCGGTTAGATAAAATTGTTAGATTATGTCTTTATGACATCGGCGCCAAACAATGGCAGCCATTCTGTCCAGTCTCACGAATGAACCTGAAAACAGATAAAAATGAACCAAATGGACAGATCATTATGATCTCGAGAGTGAAATGATCGTTGGAGCAAAATGCACTGCAACAAAAATGGTCCTTTTCTATGCACAGTGTGAGGAATCAGGAGTTGAGTGTTTTTAATAAACTATATTTTGCAATTCTTGACCGATTCTGACGTTTTTTTCATAATGCCCAGGATTAAAACCTGCGGAACAATTTCAGGCCCGGTTTTTTAATTTCTCTCTGTGAAATTCATTATATAAGAAGAATAGAACGACAGAATTGGACATCTTACGAACATTATTCTTTTTCTCCGAAGACAAGACTTAAGAGAAATCGCTATCTATCATAATTATTGCAGGTACACGTTAGTTAAATGGACATTTAGTTTAAGATTCAAGCTAATTGTTATGAAAAATCATTCTTATAAGGTGCACAACTGCAACAAAAAACTTTACATTGATTAATGTGAATGAATATGAATATTTATGTTCCTGAATTGTATCTGCAATAATGCTGGCAGATAGCGATTTCTCTTAAGTAATTTCCATATCTTCCACAGAACTATGAAGAATCAGTGGATTTCGTATGAGCTGAAGTATGCTTCCCTCAAATCATCTGGATTGAAGTCGGGCACGGAGGGTTTTATTTTGGCGTGTCAAGGCGTGTGTGATTTCTACTCTAGCACATGTCCCCACATTTTGAGCCAGGGCATTACCGATGATACTTGCAAGTAAGCCTGTCATGCACACTTAGAGCACCTAGGACACATATTATTTAGTCGTTCAACTCATGCGGGAACGATGTACATCCTAAGGCACAATGCGGCACTAAGAGTGCTCCTTCACCATCTCTGTCACTCTTGCGGCATTAACCCTGAATCTCAGTTCACGAACGGGCAGTCATACGCGATTGAAGAATGCCTAGAATTGCTGGTCCCCGCAGTTTATCAGGGAGCAGGAAAGGAGAAGGTTGCGACTCCGGCTCTGAAGGGACAGAGTGCACTACTACTCACTCACGCATAAAACGCAATATTATGGAAACGGTTCAAGCTGCCCTGACTGTTTACGTTTCGATACACGCGCTTCATGAACAAGGCTATTTGGAGACAACCCCTGACATAAGTCCCAAACTGAGAGTCTGGTGTATACAGGGTATCCAAGACTCAAGTTTCGGATATGTTATTGAGTTATTGAATATTCCAGCTGGACTAATCAGGAGCGCCGTATGAAACATCGTGCCGTTCTCCCCTCGCTGATCCCACCTTGGCGCTCGCTTCAATACTTCGTTAGACTCAGACTCACGTACTCATGACTATTCATACCTCGCTCCTGATTGGTCCACCTCAAATATTTAACAACCCAAAAACTAAAACTTCAACTGATTTTCTGAGAAGTTATATTCGATTTATTTTCTTTTATTTTTATACATCTATATAAGTCCGGACACTTGAGTTTGGGACACCCTGTATGTATAATTACAAGTTTGTCATAAAGACAACCGCGGGATTTCACCGAGAGCAGGTGTTTATCTGAGAAAATGCACCCGCTCCCAGCAAAATCGCGCGAAAATTGCAGCTGTAACCACGTCTCACGGCCGTGAGATAGGTGGTTATAGTCTGCGACGAATTCACTACAACGATCCGACAAAGGTCTTGTGTAACGTGAGAACACGGAGAGACCCATGAATGACTGCCTTCTGCACCTCCAAGAGCGCCAATGATCAGCACGAATCGATGAACAGCATATTCCGGGTATAATTGTCGGAAATCCCTTATAAGGTTTTTATAACTCTCTTCTTTTTCTTTTTCCTTGCACGGAGAAAAAACTCCGGGGTTTAGCGCAAGCGAGTTCATGGCAATAAAGCATGGACTATTCATCAGACGCATATCGAAGGTGTCTCTTGCTTCATTTCCAAGAGCCTTCACGGACTTTCTCGGTGAGTCTCCTTGCGATTTGCCTTTAGGCCACGCCTTATGACTGTTGACATGTTCGCACCACTAAATGTTCGCAGGAGGCGTGGCCTGAAGTCAAATCGCAAGGAGACTCACCAACAAAGTCCGTGCAGGCTCTTGGAAATTTCTGTCGTACTTTTGGAATTAATGCGTGACAAATGTTCACGCGCTAATGCCTACATTTTTCTCTTCGTGTGGCTGTTACGTTTTTGTCAGCTAGTGCCAAAAATTTGATAACGAACATGGTTCGTTTCTCGAAGTCAAGGAGAACTATGTCAGGCCTCGAGCGCGCAACAGAAACAATTGTCGAGAATATGAAGTTCCAGTATATACGGCACTTCTCATTTTCGACAATTGACTCTATTTTCCTAGAAGCGTTTAGTGGAGCGGTATTTGGGCCAATTCCGTAAGAGTGACAGAGATGGTAATAAAGCACCCTTAGTGCCGCATTGTGCCTTTTGATGAAGGTCGTTCCCGCCTGAGTTGCACAACTAGATAGTATGTGTCCTAGATGTTCCGGGTGTGCATGACACGCTCTGCAGCTATCGTGAGGAGCGTCTTGGCTCAAAATGTTGCGACGGTATGCTAGAGTGGAAATGACACCGTCTTGTCATACAAAAATGAAATCCTCCTTGCCCGACTTCAATCCGGGTGATTTAAGTGAAGCAAACTTTAGCTCATGAGGCATCGACTGATCTTCCACATTTCTGTGGAAGATGCCGTCCATCCTCTTGTCCAGGAGCTGATGCGGGAAGTTTTTCTCCAGCGCTTTCTTAATCTGGCCCATAAGAAGTGAACAGTCAAGATGCATAAGGTCAAAGCATTTTGGAGAGAAGTCTATGAAGTTCAAAATCCACTTGAAGAAGGCTCAAAGAACATAAATAGCTTCCAAAAGCTGTGCAATGCCCTCATTACACCTGAGAACTATTCCTCTCTGGGACCAGATGGTATCAAGACCTTCTGGTGGGAGAAGTTTCCTTCAACCCACCAGTATCTGGCCCAAATTTTCACCTCACATATAGAGTCGGAAAAGCCCATTCCGGAGACGGCCAAGTTAGCTGACCCTGAGAAATACATGCCAATAACTTGTCTGAACACACGGTATAAGATCTTTACAGCTATCCTAAATGATAGGATTCTTCGGACAATTTGACCTGTGTGGCGAAAGATGTATGGACGACGCGGCTCAAAGAAAGGCGGAGCAGGATGTCGGGAGAATCTGCTTATCGGTATATGTGTTTGTAAAGACGCAGCATCCTATTAGAGATCCCTATTGATGGCCTGGATTGATTACCGGAAAGCTTCCGATCCAATCTCCCATAGACTTATCATCTGTCTGTTGGAAAGCTTGAAGGTTCATCCACACATCGTGAGGTGCACAGAGAGATTAATGCCGCTTTGGAAAACCAGATTTACTATCTCATCTGGAAGATATCGTGTGATCACTAACAGTGTCACCTTTCAGAGAGGTGTGTTTCAGGACGAAACCATGAGCCCTCGCCTCTTTTGCCTCACATTATTGCCACTATCTCTCGCACTTCACCATTTCGAAAGATACCTCTGCGGCAAACCTGGAAACCGAAAGCATGAGATCACTTATGTATTTTACATGGATGATCTTGAGATCCATGCTGGAAATCAAGAGCAACTACATCTAGCCCTGAAAATTGTCGGAGAGTACACTCAAGAGATTGGAGCTGAGTTCGGGTTAGAGAAATGCGCCAAGGTTGATTTGAAGAAAGGAAAACTTAATGGCATCCCCGGAAATCCTGAACTCGCTTACAGAAGCACTATACGACATCTTGGCGCCAGAGAGACCTATAAATACCTGCGCGTGCCACAGAGCCGCATTCAGGATTCGACATCTATGAAGGGGACTCTCCGATGCAGGTACAAACGTCTCGTATGACAGATATGGTCTTCCGAACTGTCGGCAAGGAACAAAGTATCTGCAAGGAATATACTTGCCGTCCCAATAGTACTTTATTCATTTGGAGTAGGTCAATGGACGGAGGACGAGCTCAGATCCCTCGATATCGGGTCCCGGAAGGTTATGCACACGAACAAAAGCATGCACCTTAAGTCTTCTGTTCCACGAATTTACATCTTACGCCGTCAAGGTGGTCGCGGAATACTAAACCTTGAATGTCTTCACAACAGAATCATTCTGGGTACAGCACATATAGTCGCGAATGAACAAGACCCTTCTCTTGATATGGTCAGGAAACACGAAGACCTGGGCAAAGTGGCATTTCTGTAAAAAGCAGCGGAGAAGGCTACTGAAACACTCGGCCTTGACTTCCATATCAGGGGTGAGCAAAATGCATCAAATCTTATCCATCTTGAACACTCACTCCTGAAGACGTGGATTATGAAAGCTCAGGAGAAAAACTTCCGCGAAGACCTCCTCGACAGGACGATGCACGGGATCTTCGACAGAAATGTGTTAGAGCAGTCGATGTCATATGAGCTAACGTTTGCTTCCCTTAAATTACCCGGTTTGAAGTCAAGCAGGGATGGCTTCATTTTCTCATGTCAAGACGGTGTCATTTCCACTCTAGCATACCGTCGCCACATTCTAAGCCAAGACATTTCCGATCATAGCTGCAAAGCGTCTCATGCACACCACGAGCATCTAGGACACATACTATCTAGATGTCCAACCCATGTGGAAACGACCTACATCTAAAGACACAGTGCGGCAGCAAGAGTGCTTCATTACCATCTCTGTCAGTTTTACGGCATTAGCCGAATACCTCTGGCATAACCTGACATAGTTCTCCTTGACTTCGAAAAACGAACCATGTTTGTTGTCAAATTTTTGGTATAAGCTGACCAAAACGTCACAGCCAAGGAGAAAGAAAAGGAAGAGAGGTATAAAAACATTATAAGGAAGTTGCGAACGTTATACCCGGAATATTCTGTTAAGTTAATCGTCTTGATCATCGGAAATTTTGGAGGTGCCAAGTTTTCACTGGTTAATAGCCGAAAAAGCATCCCTGCGTGTCCACAAAATGCTCAGGCACTTGCTGGGAAAGTGCAGAAAGTGATCGTCCTTGGGTCGCTTCGTGTCCTCAGAGTGCACCAGACTTTTGCCGAATCATCGTATTGAATTTGTAGCTGCCTGTAACCACGTGTCTCGAGGTCGTGAGGTGTGGTTACAGCTGAAATTTTACCGCGATTTCTCTGGGAGCGAAACAACAACAAATTGAACCACAATGACAGCATCGAAATACCAAAAAGTTGTAGATGCGGTTCAAGACTCTCCAAGGCGCAGTGCACCCGGAAATGGTTCGGCAAGCAATGCTGATCATCCTAGAGTACGGGATGTTGAAAATAATTTAGATGGAAACTTGACGACGAACCGACGAAGCACCCATATTGTGTGAACGGATTAACTCCAGAATGACTTGCTGCAGACGAAAATGAGGAAGCGAGATTAAGACCAACCGTGGAAAGTAGGCACCGTCTGAAAGATGATCGCGATTTCTGGACGAAGGGGAACATTAACATGCAAATTCCTCCTGGGACATAAGATAGGGATTGCGAAAAGTACCCTCTGTCGTCTGTGCGGAAAGGATAATGAGACAGCTACTCATATCGTTTGTCAAAGTGTGGCTGCGGTCCTCTCCCTATAAAGAGGGCTTTGGTGTCACGTTTAGGCTCGAAAGGGTACGCAAAGGGGTGGCCCAAGCGTCAGGGGCTGTTACGGTCTCAACCCAGAACTAATAATGAAAAAACATACTCGACAAGAAAATGCACGGAAACTTCCACAGAAATGTAGAGAAACAGTCCTTGTCGACGAAGCATACTTTTCCTTTCCTCACATAATTAGGACTTAATTCATGTACAAAGGGTTTCATTTTTGCATGCCAGGACAATGTCTTTTCCACCTTATCATACCGTGACCGCGTTTTAGGCCAACAAGTTCCCAGCGGTAGGTGCAGAGTGTGTCATGCAAACGCTGAGTACCTAGAACACATACTATCGCGGTGTACCAACCACGCAGGAACGACGTATATCTACAGACAAAATATGGCCCTAAGAGTGCTTTATTACCATCTATGTCGCTCTTACGGCGTTAACCGCGAACCTGCCATGGGGAGGGCTCCAATTAGATAGAGTCAATTTTCCAAAACGAGAAGTGCCAAATTTTCTGAACTAACATTTTCGGACAGCAGTCTCCGTTGCACACTCGAGACCTGAAATCTTTCTCCAAGACTTCGAGAAACGAATTATATTCGTGATCGAATTATCAGCTCCGTCCGTATACAATATCACTGCAAAAGAGAAAGAAAAGGAGGAGAGGTATCAAGTCCTTAAAAGGGAGCTGCAACGACTGTACCCAAAATATTCGACACAAGTAATTCTCCTTGTGATAGGTTCTTTCGGAGGTGAAAAGCAACCACCGGTTCGTAACCTTAAATCCATACCAGCTTGCCAGAAATATGCCAAGGCACTTGCGAGATGGATGCAGAAAGCTGTCATCCTTAGGTCGCGACACACGAGTGTTTCGCCGGCCTGTTGTTGTGACTTCATCGAACCCTGTGACCACCCATCTCACGGTTGTGAGACGTGGCCATAGGTGATTTATCGTATGATTTACCGCAAATCTACTGAGAACCGGTGTCATGTTGAGGTGGCTGTCGCTCTGAATGAGACACTGCGGTGATTGTTTAACCATTTCTTTAAATTACATATATATATACCGTAAGGTCAACTTCATATAGTAGTCATAGAGAAGCGTGAGTGCAAGTGAGACACTAGTATATGGCGCATATGAACATCTCTTTCGCACTTATGACTATGACTACTATGAATTTGGCCTCACTGTATATAAATATCTTAGAATAAACCACGGCAGAATACAATCCCGTAAATACATGATCATCTCTAGCAATCTCGGCAAAACCGCATCAGGAAATTTCGTTTCATAATTTACGACTGCCCTTGAGATATCGCTAGCAAACATATAAAATTACCATTATTTGAAGCACATTCACGTATGTTTAATTTTATAAACTTACGTAAAACAAGCAAATATGTTCATTTTTGATACGCTTCTTTCAACAATAATCATCAATAGATAGCCAATTGACAGAATTGTAAGAAAAAATAATTTCTTCTTTCACAAAGTGTTTTATTAAGATACTTCTTGTGGAGTAGGTCTGAACTCCTGTAGTCGCGTTTTGAATATTACTTTAGTGGTAATGTCGAGTTACTATGCGGTAGCTTAGGAATCTGACATATCTCAATGTTGATGGTGACACTTTTGTTTCATTGAGATATATAATAGAAGTTCTTAGAGGACTGCGAGATGTTTAAAAATTCACATTGCTTCGGTTGCATGTGAATCGTTCTGATCGTTCTTTAATTTTTTCTAGTTGAAAGTGACGACACCTTTTAGGGCTTATAATGTAGCTTCTTAATATGTTGATAGTATAGTCTAGCGTATTATTCGCTTTAGTGAAAGCACGCGAATTCAAATTTTCGGTTTGGCAGACTAAATTTTTTAATGAAAAATTGAAAAAAATCATCTGCATTGATTGTCTCAATAATAATTTTATGACGTTTTTCTGTCATTTTATCTTCTATTTCTCTGCAGAATTGTCTAATTTTAACTCTATGGAAAATTTAATTTCTCAAATTTTTCAAAGTCAGAGGGTATACGCAATGTACATTGTACAAGCCTATTTAATACCTTCCCTCGTGAAGTTGTCTGTTGCATTGCTTTCCCTCTGTTTCAACGACGTTAAACCTAACTTCACGAAGGAAGGCATTAAATGGGGTTACTGTATATTGTACGGAGGCTGCCCAGGATAATGTGCTTAGATATTTTAATTTTATGTTTGCACCATTATGTATTTTGGAGGGTATTTCTGGAAAATGGTTTTAAGGTGTACACCGTAAGTACGTTTTGCTAAGGGAATGAGATCTGCATATGAAAGGGTAGAAGAGAGGGAGTGAAGGGAGGTGCAAATGCTAATACAAATTGCTACAGATTTTATATGCTGAAGATTTGTAAAACGGTACTTTTTCGCTCTTAGGTTAAGATTCCTGTAAGCCATTTTCATCGTCAAATTTAAATTCAGACAGCTAAACAAATGAAGAAAAACTATCCCTGATCGCCGTAGAAGAATCAATTATTTGTTGATGGGCAATGTTCTATATGCTCTGTGCCTGCATTTGAAAGAACTCTGGTCAATAGTTACTTCCTTACTGTAACTTTGTTAATGATAAGATATTATATATTGCTAAAGTAAAATGATCAATTTTTTCAATTCATTTGTGTATACACATCGATTATATTAGATTTTTTCACTTTGTGTATAAACCGTTGACAATGGAAAACCTAAACATTTTTGTTTATTTGGGCCATCCCTCGAAACTACTGATTTGAGCAAATAAATCAGCACGTGCATTTCTTTCAAATAAAAAATTCTAACCTATCCCTCAAGAATGTTTGGATTTTATAACCTAAACAATATTTTCTACGGAAAATGTAAGAATACGTATTTATTTATTTTTAAGGCTGATTAATTCTTAGGATAAGCATTTTGAAAGATATAAAATCGCGACACTTGTTGAACCAAAATATACATGACTTTAAGAATTCGAAAGGTTTATCTGACGAGACAATAACCCCTTAAAAAAATTCATATTTTGTTTCTCCCCAATAAACATATTTTTAGAACTCACTTAAGGCTTGGGAAATATAGCACTTTAAAGCATGTACGATTACATTCTTGAAAAACTAAAATTATGTATGATTCTTTTTTCTCCGTAAGCTGCGATTCTGTTACGTGACAATTCTAAAATACCTAGATTTACGACTTCGAGAATAACTTATCTTCAAAGTATTATTATATATTTGAAATCTTGAAAAAAAGTTACTTCGTATTTTTCTGTTCCCGATAAACTCATTTTTAGAACTCACTCAACGCTGGTGAGATTTTTAAAATACATAAATTCACGATTTAGAAAAAATGTGAGCTAAAAAACATTATTTTATTGTTTTTATTATCAACGAAAAATTATAAGATATTTCTTCCAAGAGCTATGATATTATGCAATAAGCTATTTTAAATAAGTAATGTATGCTACATCAAGAACAAGAAATTTCAAATATACCTGCTTAAGGCTGTGGGCTCAAGCTCTAATCTCAAAATTCAATTGCCTTCTTTTACTAAGTAAATACTCGAAGAAAATACTCGTTAGATAGTCAGTCTATTTCTTTTTTTTTTTGATACAAGTGTGTATGCAATGGGAACACTCTTGAATTCAATAGTATTCGCGCAAAATCCAAATTCCCGAATGGTAACTTCAACTAGCCTGAACATTCAAAAATTGCCTTTCGCTTGAATCCAACAGCCTTAATACCTTATACTTATATTGGTTCATTTTCAGCAAAAAATTTATATTTTAAAGGAATATTCATAGACTTATTTCATATTTCGACATGCCGAAATAACAATGTTCCAACTCGAACAAACAAAATGAAAAGGTGCTAACTTGTGGGGACCAAATGAAAAGGTGCTACAGGGGTGAGGGCGCAGATCTTTCCAATACAGTTTAAAAAGAGGGATTTTGAAGCTTCGAGAGTTCATCAAGCGAGTTAGCACCTTGACGTGCAAGCTGTCGATATTAATTCATCTTCCATAAGTCGTGAATATCAGCTGCTCCTAAAGACTACACCTTCTATAATTGTTTAAATACAAATAATTTTCCATGCCTTCAAAGATAATTCTCTTTCTTACAAGGACTCAGGGGAGGCAAAAAATAATTCAAGCGTGTTCTACGAGAGTTCAATATGTGCCACTTGTCATAAGGGTCATCAAGTATGTGAGCATGGGCATGAATGATCGTTATGGTATAAGTAGCGTATAATTCACTGTTGTAGATCGCGCTTCAATTGGTAATACTTTTTTGAGCCTATTCAGTTTGATTTGATTGAAATATCAAATTTTGTCGCTGACGCCATTGTTCCTCGCGAACACTTTACTTAGGTTCTGCCGCTTGAGACATTGTAACCGCTTGTGTGAAGCGATAGTATTGTTGTTGTGGTGGCTCGCTCGGTTTGCTGGGCGGTATCCAGATTTCTCTTTTCAGTTTTATTTCGGGTCTTGTAGCGGGCACTCGCGACCTTTTTCTAAAACCAAGTTTAACGCGCTACATTATTTTGAGGGATGTTAATTATCGGTTCGAGTTCCGACCCGTGAATTCTTAAGTCACAATGCTTACTCTACCTACTACTACTCTACTACTGCTCTAACCTTACTTTCGGATTATTGCGAAGTGAAGTGAAGTGATAAGTAATTAATTATCAGTTTCTAATGGTTTTTCCTTTTGTATTATTGTGGAGCGAAGTGATTATCCCTGTTCGATTGTCTTCTCGTGTGTGAATGTCACGAATCGGATGGCATATACCAACAGTAGCGTCGAGATAGGTCTTTCCGGAGAAGATCATGGTCGTAGCTTCCGGAGCTTGCATCTGAGCTAAGTTTACAAATCTATTGCAATATTTTTTATATATATGAAACGTGACTTGTGTGAGTTGACTAGCAGGTCGGAACTCAGATCATGATTGGATTAGATTACGTTACATTATAATTCAGCTGTATTAAGTTAGTAGAATCTCGACTGGTCCTTTAAATTATTGATTGTTTCTCACTTTTGTAAATTAGGATTTTCATTTCATTGACTTTAAAGTGACAATACATTGTTCCCTCGCTACCCCACGACAGCCGGCATTAAATAGCTAACAATAATTTCATAACCAAGAAGTGGGGGATAACTTTCTGTCTAAAAGATATAATTTTAATGAGTGGTTTATAGAAATATAATGATATTTTGCAGCTGATAATTTCGAAGCATAGCAAATTCAAATATTTTGAAATCTCACCTTCTTGCGAATTGAGAAAGAAAATAAGCATTGAATGAAGAAAATATCATTACGAATACGGACGATATTTTCTTCATTTAATATTAAGTCTGTTTCCGGGTGGAATCGTAGGTTATGAAAAATAAATAATTGTTACATACATGTCTTAAAAGATTAAGTTCGTTAACCTGCTATTTTGTATGAAAATTCAAAAATGCAGAGCTTTTTCAACATTTTTCATACTATTTCTTTCAAAATTCAGAAATTCCATGAAAGGCTGTCCATTGTACTCAAAAATACAAACAATTTATCATGACTACTTTTTCCGATGAAAAGAAAATTGTCAGAGTTATAGCAATTTCAAAATCCCAGAAAAAATTGAAATTTTAAGTGAAACAAAGCACAATATGAAAAAAAGTCAAGAGACGAAAAACGTTACTTTTTGAAAGCCCTACAAGAATGTCATGAGAACTTTTTGAATTTTTTTATATACAGTCTGTACAATGAATACAGAAAAATTATTGTGAAATAAAGAACAAATCATTTTGAACATTTGTTCATTTTGTTCTGTCCAATTCAACAGTTGCGAACAGAGGCGTAATATTTACAAAAAATCACGTTCTTCAAATATTCGTAAAAACGACTAGCGGTTAATGAAAAATAAGGAGCGAATATTAAAATAATCATGACGAATAAAACTTGTGCTTTATTTTGCTAAATTTGAGTGACCAGTTTGGAGCAGATTTAATATATTAAAGTTGAACATAATATAGAAAAATTCGCATACTGGAAAAATTTTATTTCAGTGCGAAGAACCAGTTACGTGATGAGAATGTGTTCGTTAAAGCCGAAGGATCTTTAACAAAAGAGAATTCACAATCACCAAATTACTACTGTCAAATATTTCACATTTTATTGTCAAATATTCTGTGTAAACATGGAAAAGTACAAAGACCTAGGTGCTCAAACCTAGGCGCCAAGCGAGCCGCCCTTAGCACGCAATGAGAATGTACCCGCGCAGCGGGCTTATTTAAAAAAATGTAATTGTGCATCATTTACACGTGAATTTTTATTAGAATTTAGCCGGATTTTTAATAAAAGCGCTCACATTTACACACAAATATGGTCAGGGAAGTCGAAAGCTGCAGAAAACTACAACTCTTGAACGCATGTGGTTAGAGAAAGACGATCTCGGATGCAGAAATTCAATATTATTACCACATCTAGCGATTGTATCTACATCAAAGAGAAGTTGGTTCAAAATGTATGCTTCTGCTTCTGTGGTTTAATGTTGACAGTAAATGTCATATTTGCACCACGTACAGCGGTAAGAAATTGCGAAAATCTGGCCACAAGTATAAAATTTTTGTGAAATGGGCCAAATTCTGTTACTCACGAGTTTTCGAGGTCGCTGATTACAAATCCGCTTTCAAAAATTCCGAAATCAAAATGGCGCACTCAATATGGCGACGCGTCGCACCGTGGGACCGACGTTTGAAATAAAAATTAAGTTCGAACTCAAAACAGCACCTATCCGCAGCTAGTTTTCTGATGCGCAATAGGAAGAAGCCTAATCATTATCTTAAACTAAATATCTCGGTGGGACTCAGTGGAACATTTTTTATATTCATCAAATGATATTGCTTCTCGTTTTTTCTCTGAGACGTTTTCAGACAAGTTCACCTGTCCTTGCAAATTACAATCAATAAAATCATGATTCACCAATTGAATAATATATGTAGAATAGGGTGGTTCTTATTTATACTTGGTGGATTTTTTTCTCGAATTTCTCTGCTCTCCCCCGCCAGTTTTGTTTGAATGCCCAAAAAAAAAATCTCCAAATTTGAGCAAAATCGGTTAATATTTAGGGGTTGCGCAAAGACCATGAAGTTTGCCATTGATTTAACATGGGAAAAAGTCAGCTTTTTGTAAATCTAATATTTAAACGCAATAATATGTTACAAATAATTGCGTGTTTTAATATATTGTTTAGAACTTATCAGAGAATAAGAATCAATCATGAATTTTGATGTTGAATAATTTTAAGCCACTCTTATGGGTCCCCAAAGAAAACCCCATAAGTGAAAAATGTGAATTTTACGTAATATTGCGGTTTATTGACGCTTTTAAAAGTTAAAAAAAAAAAAATAATCATTGATCAGTAATTTACGAATATTCAGTCATTTGTTAACTAATATTCAATTGTTCAAACCATTTTTAATTTGTTTAAATATTTGTTTTTGTCAGTTAACTCGCGAAATGAACGTATTTTCTAGACTTTATGAGTTATTTAGTCGATAATAACAATAAATAAATTTGTTTAAATAATTGTACAATTATTTAAATAATACGTATTTCTTCAATAATATATTTTACCTAAAAATGATTACCTAAATGATAAATGATTATTTATTATTAAAAAACTTTCAAAAAGCGTCAATAAACCGCAATGTTTCGTAAAACATTTGTCACTTATGGGGTTTTCTTTGGGGACCCATAAGAGTGGCTTAAAATTATTCAACATCAAAATTCATGATTGATTCTTATTCTCTGATGAGTTCTGAACAATATATTAAAACACGGAATTATTTGTAACATATTATCGCATTTAAATATTAGATTTACAAAAAGCTGCCTTTTTCCCATGTTAAATCAATGGGAAACTTCATGGTCTTTGCGCGACTTCTAAATATTAACCGATTTTGCTCAAATTTGGAGATTTTTTTTTTAAGCATTCAAACAATACTGAGGGGTGAGAGCAGAGAAATTTGAAAAGTGAAAAATAAGGGCCACCCTAATGTAGAAGTACTTTGTAAAGACAATTCCTTGTTGGAAAACAGAAAATTGCATATAATTTCATAAGTCATACGTTTCTTGCATAGTCACTTTTCACTTGTTTCAACGCTTTGAATATTAGTCGCGAAACGCCCACTTTCAGACTGAATCACGGAGTCAAACCAATATCTGATTGGTATTGAACGTGACAATAAATTACACATATACTACTGAGACGTATCTATAAGTAAAACGCCCTTGGAAAAAAATATTTTCACGAAATTTTCCCAGCTTTTGCCGATTTTTGACCACTGTGCCACTGTGATAGTTGGTCGGTAATTTATTCTTAATCACCTTTTTTTTTAAGTTCTTAGTTCGTTATTCATTATCACAAAATCAATAAATTAGCCTGAAGTAGAGTAGAAGTAGTTTAGGAAAGAATTATTTTGTCGTGACTTAGTTCATTTGTAATTTGCAATTATCAGATCATCTTTGGATAACTAACTAGCTCTTTAAACTGATCTACAGAGTAGTAGTTATAGGGACACCAGAATGGGCTTTCGTATTTCATGAAGGAGAATCTGAATCGGTGATAAAAAATTGGGATTCCCGTTTGAAATTACAAATTTACCCCCACTTTTGCCTCCTGTGGGGATAGGATGGGGTAAATTTTTTCAAAGTCGCTTTTCCCCATCGAAAATGAAACGTTTTTATCACGGATATTTTTTTCATAGGATGCGTATTTTTTTTAGATATTTCGATGTCTCCAATTAGAAAAAAACACCCAGTATAATTTAAGAACAAAATTTTTTGGCAATTATTTTGAGTTTGAAAATTGATGATTTTCACCCAGAAAGTTTTGTCGATTGGAAAAATATAATTATTCTTACTTATCCTCAAGAAAATTTTATTTATCTTTTACGTTACATTTTCGAGAAATTTTGGGCGCAGTGCCTTTGAAGTATACTGAATGCGCGTTCTGTTTCCCCAAAATTCAACTGTATCAACAACAGCACTTTGTTTCCTTTGGGAGCGAAACACTGTTGTTCTTTCGAGTGAGAAAGCAAAGGCTCCAGAGCATGGAGGTGAAATACAATAAGACAATTTTACTTCCCTTCACTCAAATATATATGTGGCTTCTTTGATGAGTCTCAGCTTTGTACAATAACAGCCTTCAAGTCTTTCCTCACTGTTCTCATTTTTCTTGATTTGTTTACGTTTTCATGGTGGTTTTACGGCTAAGAACACAAGGAAAATGGCAGAAAAATTCTCTCAAAAACAGACATGAGACAAAAGTACAAGTAGACTTGCGAAGATAAAACATGAGACGGAAAATAAATTTAAGATGATAGAAGTGGTATCTCTTTTACTATGTTTCCAATGATTATTGACTCGAAGCTAAAAAAAACAGACTTAACCAGTCGCCATGTTTTTGAGCGTCGCTAAAGTTATTTTCTCTCTTGGAGTTTATTTTTCGTAAAAACAATCCACGCCACTGTAACCGTGAATAGGGAGAAAAATTGAGAGCAATCTTGCACAAATTGTCGCCTCTAAGAGATCCATAAAATGAAATTCAAATTTTTACTGTTGCGAATTTTTGGTTGCGTGCTTCATAGGAATCGCACCTGACTAATAGTTCGTAGGAAAATAACCAAACCTTGCACTATGCGCATTCCGTAAACCATGAAGCATACACAATCTTACTCATGTTTAAAAATTATCGCATCGCGTATCGTTTCTTGCCAAGGGCATGCAACCTGATGCTAATAGAATTTCCTTGTTAACTCGTGTTTCACAGGAAGGAAACAATAGACTCTTGTTTTTCACAAAGGCATATTTTCGTCGACACCAAACAGAAAGACAAATTACGTTCTGCTGATTATTTGTGTGGAACGGTTTGTGGTGCGATCGTGTCAATTATTGGCGTATGAAAATAAAGATGGAACGCGTTGGAAAATAGCGTGTCGCCAACGAACTCAAAGGACGGTTCTTCAGTTGCATGACAAACGAAGACTCGAAAACTTTCCCTGAGATTAAAATCATCGCGTTCTCATATTTATGCCTCGCACTCGGCTTCCTGCTGCAATTGTTTAATTAATCATGCAAACTTTAATTAAAATGTTACGCCTAACTTAAATCAGCTTTCACTGGAATGAGCATGCCTGTCCGAGTCTCCTGAAAATTTTATTTTGGTAATGGCTTGCGAATATTTTAAGCCTAAGATTGAAAAAAAATTGTTTGGGCCCTTTTTGAAATAATTGACTTTTGTCACTTTATAGATCATTTATCATTTGTATAGAGAAAAAGCCATATATGATATTCTATCTGCCTGAATCCTGTAATTTATCGACGAAAAAAAAGGCTGGAATATGGGGCTAGAGCGCAGAAGGTTATGAGCCTGATGTTGCTCCTTGTGATGACTTAAAAATCAGAGTTTCGAAGTACCCGAATGTCAATATCGATATTGAAAATCATTATATCTGAATAAAAAATTATATCGCTGTTTCGCTCAAAATATGCCATAGGTTAAGATATCTGACGTCACAATATCACGATATCTCTATCACGCTTTCTCCAGAATCGAAAGTTTTCGGTCCGAAAATAATATAATTCATATATTAAATGTTAATTGCAATGGTCTCATATGAGATTGAAAATTTTCAAATTCTATTGCTATCTAAATGACTCATAGCTCCACTTGAACCGCACCGACATCATATGTCAGATATGTCGTATATCATATAAAATTATGTTAAACAATTTCTGATAAATTATGTTGGGACTGAGCTTGTTAGGTGTATAGATCCTCTCATCGACATTACCGACCATATAGAAATTAGATCATTGTGCTGATATCAATGACGAAACGTCAGGCATACGATTGGCAGGCTTTGATTCTATGAACAAATGGATTGCTTAGACATACCACAACTATGCCACAACCGTCCGATATGTTTTCTTTGTTGTTTTTTCATATTAAATTATCCTTTGATATCTGTATTTCACATATCTAACGTCATCTCTTTGATATGTTTTAATATCAAATTCCCTTCATTTTTTCCGGCAAACGAATTCTAGGTAGCATACCCATATTATTTTAAAGAATTTGATGAAAAAAGTTAATTGCAGGACGACGAGGAAGTTCACAGAGCAGATTAATCATTCAAGATTCCTTAATTTTTTGTTATATAAAGGAAAAAAATATACAATTTTCAAAACCTCAACAATGTTGAATGCGGTAAAGATCTTCCACCAATGAAGAAGCCTTATATGAGTTACAACTGATTCTACCAGAGGGAATCATGTAAATACTACAAAAGGATACAATTCTTG
This sequence comes from Andricus quercusramuli, assembly GCA_932178445.1. Classification (NCBI taxonomy): domain Eukaryota; kingdom Metazoa; phylum Arthropoda; class Insecta; order Hymenoptera; family Cynipidae; genus Andricus; species Andricus quercusramuli. The sequence continues at coordinate 2,360 of CAKNXH010000525.1, read as the reverse complement.
CAGAAATGAAAGAAATATGTGAGGAGAATCACTTGTGCTTGAAGTACTCTGGAGGAGCATAAAATCACATTCGGCTTGAAAAGAAAGTGAATAAATTCAGTACCAGTATTGTTTCTTCCTTTTCAAAATAGCGTACACTTTAGTGAACAGAAACTTCATAGTTATAGTCATAGTCAGTGAAAAATGTGGCATTATATACTTTAAAATATTTTGAAACATTAGAAAGGAAGTTTTGTAAAAAACATGATTTTGCAGATCCACTAACTTATCATCTTTTATTCTTAGAGATTATTATTTTCAATACAAACCATTTATTAAAAGAGTTGATTAAGAAATTCCTCAGATTGAAAATATGGAGAATAGCGTCTTTGAATTAGAAATAAATTAATTTGATTATCATGATGTATTAAACAAAAGTTGTGCTTAGAAAAATCTTTGGAAATAAGCCGTCTATTGGTCAGCAGGGGTCAAAGATTGTTTTTCATGAGTCGATTCATATGTTTTTAGCAAACATTAAATCAAACAAGAAAAAGAGCTCTTCTTCTGCAAGGTATATTTTCATATTTTAAAATTTCTAAAAAAATGGAATCGAAAATAATAATAAGAATTTGTTGTAAAAATAATAATTAGTGAGTAATTAGCAATAAAATTAAAAAAAAAAAATTAGAAGCAAGCATCAAATGGACGACGTTCATGTTCATTGACGAGAGTGTGTACTCAAAAAAGCTGAGGCCGTATAATTTCAAATTTGCAGCATGTTGTGAATGTAAATGGTGCAACTTCACACCGCAACTGCGGGACGAGATATCTTTTCCTTCTAGAGTACATGTTGAATTATTTTAACTTCCTTCGAGTATTTTGAATTCTGTAGAATTTGAATGAATTCTTAGAATTCAATTGTACTCCTTTGAATTCCTTTTTCATTAATTCTCTTGAAATATTTACAATACACCATGAATTATTTTGAAATTCTCCAAGTCTTCTCTGAATTCTCCTAAATTCTTCTGAATTCACTGAATTCTTCTGGATGATGCGGAGGAGGTGAAAGAGGCCGTACAAAACCATTTCGGCGGTATAGCTCCGGAAAATTTGAAAGTGGACATAACGAAGAAGGCCTTCAGGGGACACTTTAAGACCTACGTTGAGCTCAGCGAGGAGCTGACGTCGCGACTAATCCGGACAGAACATCTGAAAGTGGGTTGGATGTCCTATCGCGTCAGAAAGAAGATTGAGGTACTAAAATGCTACCATTGTCATGCCATTAGGCACAGAGCAGCGGGCTGTGAGGGTCCCGGAAGGATCAAATTATGTTTGGAGGTGTAGCAAAGAGGGCCATAGGGCAGCGGCGTGCAAAGGTACGCTGCGGTGCTACCTCTGGACCAGAAATGAAGGGAATCCCCAAAAATGACGCAAACATCTGACGAACATCTTAGACGAAATGCCGAGTAGGCAAAACTGCGGGACACCGAAGTACGGCGTAGAATGCCTATAACCCATGTGCCTGCAGCAATGCGAAAGCGGATTCCACTCAGAGCGTGACTGCATTCTCACCTCCTCTAGAAAAAAATCCTGTATATAATAATTTTTTAATTCACGGTCAGTCGTATTTGTTTTATAATTTAAAGTTTTGAACACTATTATATACATTAACAACGTATTTACACTTTTAAATTCGAAGAAAAAGTTTCCTCGGTTTGAGGTTAGAAGTCTCGTGCAATCTTAAAGTGAAAATATTATTTATAATTAATATGAGTGATTACTTGCAGTTTCACTGCGTAAATATGGAATACTGCCGATTGCTTGATGCCTCTGGACTCTCAGAGGGATTTTCATTCAAGGCATTGTTATAAATGCAATTTCCATGATGACGTATATTTTCTTCATCGACCATCATCAATCACCGCCAACACCACTAATTTCAATCAATCACTTGCACAAAATTGATAAATTAAGTTTACCTCAAACTATCACTGAAATTTTCTTTCGAGAGACTCCAAGATTTTTCAAAAAAGTTTTTCTCATATAAACAGAATAAAATTTTTGTTTGAAAGTTCATTAAGCGGTACTGGTCTGAGTAAAAATGCTTTGACTTTAGTTCGACTTGGTGATGTCTTGAGTTCGTCTCCAAGACATAGACGCCTGGCTGCGTTTTTCAAAACTGAGACGAGACATAACATAAGTCTTACTTTTATGGTCTTAGCATGATGATTTCAAGCCGACGTAAAGTTGTCTCAAGACGAACCTTTTTGAACTCAGAAATGAGACTGCTAACAGATGCGAAAGATTAAAATGATTGAGTTGAAAATTTCTAATTATTAAACTAGTTGATTGCAATTTTTTTTTTAAATTTCACAACATTT
>CAKNXH010000524.1:132825-148856 GCA_932178445.1 Andricus quercusramuli | reverse complement strand
AATTGAAAAATAAACTATTGCATTTTTGGTTGAAAGTTGATATTCTTCATTTGAAAAAGAAGAATCGTTAGAATTCGTTAGAAAATCATTGAAAATCAATTTGTTTTGGCTGAAGATTCAGCTGTTGTTTTTTTTAACTCAACTATTTTGTTGATAATTCCACTATTTTTTTTGTAAATTCAACTATTTCATCGAAAATTCAAATACATTGTTGAAAATTACATTTTTTGTTGAAAATTTATATTTTCAGATTAAAATCTCAAATGTTTTGTGGAAAATTCGTCTTTTTCACTTGAAATTTGAACAGATGAACAGTTTATTAGAAAATTTAACTATTTGGTTAAAAATTCCATTATTTGTTTAAAATTGAACTTTTAGTTTTAGAATTCATATTTTCTGCTTTGAAAGTTAACTGCTTTTAAAAAAATTCGTATTTTTAAATTGAAAATTCATCTTTTTCGTCTGAGCATTCATATTTGTAGGTTGAATCTTCAATTGTTTGATTAACACTGTTGGGTTGAAAATTCAATCAGTTGGTTAACAATGCATCTTGCTTGGAAACTAACTTACCGGTTGAAAATTTAAATTTTAGGATTTAAAGGTCAAACGTTTGCTAGAAATATTCGACATTTTAGCTTGAAAACTCAACTTTTTTGTTGAAAATTCGTCATTTTGGGTCGAAAATTTATGTCCTTTATATTCGCACCCACATTAATTTTATTTGAAGATTCATGGTTCGTAATGAAACAGGGAAATGATCCAAGTTGGCATCAAAATATTGTCAAAAATTATCATATTTCTTTTTAATTAGCGCTATATTCCAACACTTTGATTCCAGCTATATAACATCTTTGTTTCAAGGATTTAAAAATATCATTCCTTAATATAATAACCGTCAGAATAAATTTTGCTGCAATCCCTATTTTGAAGATTTGGCCAAAATTATTGTCCAGCAATAAGATGTTGTTCCGTGTAGATAAGTCACTAAGATCATCATCAAATTTTTCTTCACTAATAATATTGATCTTAAAAAAAACTTGATTCCAAAAATAGAAATCGTTTACAGATCTAGCATTTTCTAGATCGAAAATCCCAAAGTTAGAAGAATTAACCAGTGGCCATAAGTATAACCGCAGGGCGTCAGCAGCTCCACCCCACAAATCTCTGCCTCCAGGCTGGCTATACCCAATATAAATAAGAAAGGATTAAATGGATATTCAGATTCAGATATAATATCCACCGTTGTGAATTATCACGTCGTAAGTTAAGAGGTCGAGCGAGGAGTTATTATTTGATGTGATTTAATGGTCACGAGGAGCTCGTACTCCCAAGTACGACTGTGATTAGTGTGTGTTCATGCATTCATAGTCGATTGTTAATGAACACTGTAGACTTCTAGGCTCGTTTTCAACTCATGAATTACAACTGAATCTTGCAAATGATTATGTTACTGCATCAAGTCCCAGCGACAGGCTAGCTTCGGTTATTCCTCATTTTTGGTCACGTCCAAAATAATTTGTGGGCTCCGTTGTTATACATGAACATTTACGGAGAAAAAAGTTTGACTTTGGTACCTAAGTTGTTCCTTATAACGGCTTAACGTATAGCTGGAATGGAACGAAGGAATTTAGAAAGATCTGTGGATCAGCCAAATTGAGTATCTTTGGACTTACTGGACCATTTTCCCTACACCAAGGATATCGTCAATACGAGGTCTGTCCGGAAAGTAGACCATGTTTCTGGTGAATTCTGGTCAATGGCGATGATATCCCCTTCAAACTATTCCGCTTTGGAAGCCACAACCTTCATCCAGCGATCCTCCCATTTCCTTCACACGTTGGCTCACCGCGCTCCTGGTTTCTCTTGAATGTAGGGTAGGATGGTGGTCGTTTTTCTCTCTCTTTAGAAGGTTGTGTTGACTTGTTTTTTTGAGTGTATTTCCTTATTTCTTTATCAATTTGTTTGTGTAATCGTTGTGTTCTACGATTTGCTTAACATTTTGTTCTCCCACCATTCGGTTTACCTAACAGGTGCTTCATAACATTCTGTTTTATTTTCGCTACGCCTGGAAATCATTTCCCCTTTAGAGGATGCTTCAATTTGTGAAACAGCCAGAAATCACAGGGAGCAAGATCAGGACAGAAAAACGTCGATCCTCAAAAGTACATCGATTCGGTGTTGTTTTGACTTCCACAAAAATGAGACACCACATAATGAGAGTGCAGCTATGTTCATGTCACAGTTTCACACTTGAAGGATGATCATTTTGAGAAAACAGATCTTATTCCGAGAACCTAACAAATGAGCTTCAACAAAAATGATCACGCTGTTTCCATTTGGAGAACTGTTGATGGAATTTATTGGATTTTTGAATTTCCCAAGCAAATTAGACTGTGGCAGTCCTGAATCTGCTAAAACTGGCTACATTTCAGATCCGGTGGGTTAACGACACATGTCTTCAAGCTTCACACTATTGACGATCTTGGAACCATTCTAAGGAGTCGAAATTTGCATTGCGAATTTCTTGAAGTGACCATGCGTAACAATGTCTGTTTTTGAAGTAGGGCAATGTGGGGCAATGCTTCTGGCACAAACTGGTCTTGCTATTACCTCTGGCTGTAATTGTCCCACCGTTACGGCATGGCATGACACTGCGTTGCGAAATAAGAACGTGAGCTCAATTTCGATTTGGACCGGACCGGTCCGGCGGACCAGTCCGGCGACGGTTTACGTTTTGTTAGATCAGTTTCAATGCATGAGCAGGGGGTACCCGACTCGGGGTTCTCGCTCTGATTCGAATGTAAGTTGGGCTCACGTTCTACGTTCACCCTGAGCACGTGACCCAGCTGCTCCAAGAGTCCAAGGGGAATCCCACGTATCCGTGATGACGTCACTTGATCTGGTAGATATCTGCGCATCGCGCCGACACGGAGGCACGACACCCCACCTCCTTCAGCTAGTCGCCCACTTATTAGGAATTCCACGCTGTCCACGTGTATAAATTCGGAAGCATACTTCGAAAGCACGTGTACTGACCAGTAGGGCACGTTTTTCCTATTTATGATGTCGTTCCGCTTCATCCGGAATTCAAGAAACCAAGAGAGTGTTTTTTTTTGAGTTGGAAACACACTGCATTTGAAATGGGAGGAGTGCAGTAAAGTTAGTTCCTTTTTTGCCGCTAGATGGACGCGAAGGGTTTCTCTCGAAAGCAAAAACAATAGTCTTGCATACAATATCAGGTTGAAAGTGTGAAATTAATCCTGATTTCTTCATGGTGATGACATGGTGGATAATCCTGAAAAAACACCACCAGATATTGGCAAACGGTTTCCGGTGTGACTCTGAGACCAAATGTTGGTTGCGAATGGGGTCATATAGCCGGATAAATTCCCGGTTGGAACTTTGGAAAACAGCTTTTCGAGATGAACGAATTTAAAGTTGGTGTTTTCCATAAACGCACGTGTTCCAGTTTTTCTTCAAAGATGAGATACACTTCTGGTTGCTTTCGGGACATGTGTATAGTGTTAATAGATCCAGCATAGGTCCCATTATTACCCATTCAAATCCGAAAATAATGATTCCGACCCTGACTTAGAAAGACGCGAATATTTTCTAAACTAGAACCGGCCATAAGCAGGGTTGCCAGCTAATGATTTGTCCAAGTCGCCCAAACTTGAAAAATAAATCGCCCAATACATGTAGTTTGGGCGACTTCCTCAAATTCTCGTCACCGGAAGGTAGTAATGAGCTGAATCAAGTAGCCCAATTTGCGATACATCGCCCAACCTAGCAATTCTGGCCCATAAAGGTAATGACCTTGAATTTTTTTAATCACACAAAATCTGAAAATGACCTGGGATTTAATTTTAAAACTTGGATTTTTTTAGTGAGACACTTTTTTAAAGAACTTCAGCATGTAACTCTAAACTTCCAATGTCAGAGGATGTGACGGCTCCTCATTTAGTTGGAATTCATGAGTATGAGCCGCGGGGAAAAAATTATAGAAAAATATTATTTATAAAATTTGGTTTAAGTACACGTGTTCAATTTCATCATCCTTAAAATCTTTGAAAATTGAAATTTTTGGAAAATTCTTTAAAATCTTTTTAAATACTTTATAGTCTCTAGAAATCTCTTAAAATCCCTCAAAACGTTTTTAATTTACAGTTTTTCGAAATATTTCGAAAATCCCTAAAATCTTCAGGATCTTTTGTAATTTCTTCAAATTCCATGAAATCAATTAAAACCTTTAAAAATTTTGTGATATGACCTGAAATATTTTGAAACCCATTGAAAAGGCTTCATATTCAGAAAATGTTTAATTCATAGAATTTGTAATTGAAAAATTTCTAATTTTGTGAATTCTTATCCAAAGATATTTTTTTTCAAATTGGAAACCTTAACAGTTGGCCATTTTTAAGTCGAAAAAGTTTTAAATCGATTAATGAGAATCGAATCGCAGTAAGAATATTCAACTTTTTTCATTGAAAGTTTATTCTTTTTGATTAAAAATTCGACTTTTTGGATGAAAATTTAATTATTCCATTGAAAATTTAAGTATTTTTTAAAAACTCCTCTATTTTGGTCGAAAAATTAGCTATTTTGTTGAATCCTTTTTGGATACCAAAGTCATCTTTCTAAATTGAAAATTCGTCTTTTATAGTAGAAAAGTCATCTTTTTTGGTTAAAAATTCATCTTTCTTGGTTGAAAATAAACTTTTTTGTTGAAAATTCAATTGTCTTCTAAAAAATTCGTTTTTTTTGCCTTAAAAATTCCAGTATTTTATTGAAATAAAATTTTGTTGTTGCAAATTTGACCATTTGGTTGAAAATTCATCTTTCTTGGTTGAAAATAAATTTTCTTTGTTGAAAATTCAATTTTATTCAAAAAAATTTGTCTTTCTGCCTTGAAAATTCCATTATTTTATTGAAATTAAATTTTGTTGTTGAAAATCTGACCACTATTTGGTCAACAATTCATATTTCTTGGTCGAAATTGATCTGTTTTTTGAAAATTTAAATTTTCAAGCTGTCATAAAAAAATTCGCATTTTGCTTGAAAATTTATATATTTGCTTAAAAATTTAACTATATGTATTGTTGAAAATTCCTCTTTTTGGTTTAAAAATATCTCTGTAGTTAACAATTTATCTTTTTTTATTGAAGATTAACATTTTCGGAATGAAAATTCAACTATTTTGTTGAAAATTCGTATTTTTGGGTTTAAAATTTAATTATTCTGGTAGAAAATTTAACTATTCATTTAAAAATTAACCTTTTTCTTGAAAATTTAACTCTTTCGGTAGAAAATTGAAATATTTGCTTGATAATTAACATTTTTATTAAAAATTCAACTGTTTTGTTGAAACTTTTTCTTTTTCTGGAGAAAAATTCAATTGAGTTTTTCAAAAATTGAACTATTTGGTTGAAAATTAACTTTTTTGTTAATAATTTCAATGTTTTATAGAAAATCCGTTTTTCTTTGGTTGAAAATTCAACTGTTTTGGTATAATATGCAACTGTTTGTTTGAAAATTAATCTGTTTCGGTTGAGGATTCAACTATTTTGTTGAAAATTCGTCATTTTTTATTGAACTCAACTGTTTTTGATTTAAAATTAAATTGTTTTTTGGTTTAAATATCAAATATCACATTTTTGTTGACAATTAATCTTTTTTTATTGAAAATTTGACTATTTGGTAAAAAGATAAACTCATTTATTGAAAATTCACTGTTTTTTGTTGAAGATTTATCATTTTCGTTGAAAATTTATCTTTTTGGTTGGATATTAATTTTTTTAACAGAAAATTTAACTATTCTATTTCTGGTTGAAAATTTATCTCTGTAGGTTGAAAATTCATCTCTTTTGCTTAAAAGTCCAACTATGCAGCTGTAAATGCAACTGTTTGGTTATAAATTATTTTCTTGTTGTTGAAAATTTAACTGTTTAGTTATAAATTATTTTTTGTTTATTAGAAACCCAACTATTTCATTTGAAATTTCTCTTTTGGGTTTCAAATTCAATTTTTTTCTGAATCATTTCAATTTTCAACGTGAAAACAACACTTTTTCAAAAATTCGTCTTTTGGTTGAAAATTGTTATTCTTCAAGCCGAATGACAATTGTAAAAAAAAATTGTTTTACCTTTAAAGTTGATTTTGATTGTGCAAATAATATTTGAAAGTCAATGAGAATGAGGCACTCTATATTCCTAAAAAATAAAATAATTATTTTAGTCATTCATTGCCTGATATTCTTCATTATCTTTAAAAATTTGCTGCTACTTTTTGTGACCTTTTTAAAATCCAGCCGACTCCCTTTGTAATTCCTTCTTCTCAGAGGTTTGATAATTTCTCAAAAATCTGTGAAAATATAGGACATATATCAGAAACATGGTGCGGTCTGTGAGACCGCACGGCCACGGTTCTTTTTTCCTTGTACACGCCTCATGCTCACCACACTGTTGACCCTATTTAACACTTTTTAAGGCAATGCCACTATTTTTAAATCTGTTCTAGAATCATAACATTTTTTTTTATTTGTTATAAAAAAAACCTACTCTACGTCGACACGGAATACAAATATGTCGAGTTTTGAGAAATCCTTATAATAAAAAGAAAAATCTGATCTGATCGATTTCTTGCGATAATAAAGAGCGGTGTCGATTTCAGCGGAGTTCGGTACGTGTTACAATTAATTCCATGCGCCTGAAACTTTTTCTCATTCTGTGGTAATTGAATAAAAAAGTGACGGTGCTGGTAAATCAGTCGTGAAACGTTGCTCCTTCAATATACGAGCTGAGTGGTTCGTTACTCAGTATACGAGTACGTACAACTATACACTGTACGAGTCTACTGTACGTTCTCCGAAGCGCACTTTGCCAATTACTACTGCGGGAAATTAAATCAGCCGTACTTCTATTTACGAGGCTCTTAGTGCCACGTAAGATGAGCCATTATCTAGTCAACGAATTTTTTATAAACACACGTTCAGTGTCATCTTCTTCCATATTTGCATCTTCGACTTACATATTTGCTTCAATTATTTCTACTCTAACAGCGACCATTTACTACTCTCTTTAACCCTTGGTATACACACTGTAGTTTTATAACGAGGTATACACACTGGGTTAGGTTCACCCGGCAAACTTTAACAGCTCATATCTTCGTTCCTAATTTAACAATTTTGCCTCTTTTTTTTGGTCTTTATAGAGAAAATCCTCAAGAATTGAACAGTACGAGTTTAAGAGTGATAAATATGGAAAAAACATATACATATTTTTAAATAAACAAAGACATCTTTAACATGTTTGTGAAAAAATTACGTTCTTTCTAAAAGGCTGTTGTTTCAATAAAAATCAAGATAAATAGGCTCAAATACTGATGAATGGAAAGTTCAAGATTTGTACTTTAAGACTGTGTTTTTGGTTTTTCCATATGTTCTGAAAAACATATTTGTTTAGTGATTCGAAAGTAGGCAAATTTCCGGTCCCTGGTAGTCATGCTACCAGAATACTCCATTTCTGGGCAAAAATTAATGATTTGAATTATATACAATATACATACCTTAAAGTTCATGATTATATTCTGAAATAATGCATCTATTGTTATAAAATTAATAAATTTATTTAAAAAACGCAAAAGTTCAATCAAATACTCAATTTTTCGGTATGGAGATATAAGAAAATTCACGGAATATATCATGAAGGAAGGCAACGTGGTGGTTATATGTAGACATGAAAATGGCCACAAAATAAATTATGATACCTGATATACAAACGATACGTTATTAAAATATTTATAAATAATGCATTGAAATATATTGATAAATCATTCAAATATATTCTTGCTTCACTTTTAGGTTATTTAATGTAATATTGTGAAAAAACTGAATTTTTGTACAATTTCATTTGCGGATACATTCACGGCCATTTTTGTGAATCAGGGCATCAAAGTACTGCATCGCAAAATCATTAAAACATTAATACCTATAATTTTGAAGGTTACATTCCGATCCAATACTCAGTTCACGCAATATAAAAATCATTAAACATGTATTTTCAATAGAACGTTTAAATAATTATATTCATGTATTATATATATATAGTTATATATTTTAATTTTAAATTTCCTTTCTGAAAATATGATTCATTAATAAACTTTCACAATCATTTATAATTTATGAATGTATTATTTATTAATAAGCTTTTCAAATAATTCCAGAAATTTTAAGTTTTAATATAATCAATTAATACTAATTTGTATAATGATCATAAAAAGGCAATAATAAAATAATGTTTAACATTATTTTCATTGAAATATTCAAATAATTTTTAATTTATATATTTTTTGAATTCTAAAATTGCATTTTTGACCACTTAAATCATTGATAATCTTTAATACTGAGTCCAGAAAAAAATTGGAACATATGTCCATATAATTTTGAAAAATGAATTCGGATAATCATTGCACAATATCGCAAAAATTTAAAAAAACTATATATTTGTAACGAAGGTATTTTGAATAAAAAATCAGCTTTTATTATATAAGTCATAGCCCGTATTGAATTAAGTAACCTCAAAATGAATCATCAATTTATGTTACTTAATAGAGAAAAATTGAAATTCAATCTTTATGTAATTTAATATTGTGAAAAAAATAAATCAGCAAATAATTAATTAATCAATTCACAAAATAAGAATCAATCAACTATAATTTATTAATAATCGTTTAAAGTAATCCCAGAAACTGTAGTTTTAAATATAATCAGTTCACATAATATGTACATAAAATGTTTAAAGCAGAATTCAGATACTTATTTCACAACATCACAAAAATTTAAAATAAAAAGCAGTGAAATATAACTTTCATTAAAACATTAAAATAATTTTTAATTTACATTATTGCAAATTTTTACTTTCATTTTTAAAAATTTCATTCATTCATAACCTTTTATACTAATTTCAGAAAAAATGAAACATATTTACATATAGTTTTGAAAATTAAATTCAGATGCTCATTTCACAAAATCAGGCACATTTGAAAAATTATGTAATTACAAAAAAGGTATTTTAAATATCAATTATTATAAAAATTATATCCAATGTTCAATTATAAAACCTTAAATTAAATTATCAATTAATGTTACTTAATCTAAAAAAAGCTGAATTTTTACCTTTATTTAATTTAATATAGCGCAAAAAATTATGAACTAATAATCAATTAATCAGTTCACAACAAAAAAATCATAAAAAATTATTTTTAATGAAACTTTCAAATAATTGTTACATTATATAGTTTTTAAGGAAAAACCTTATTTCTCAAAAATTCTAAATTGTTATTCCCAGATGTTAAATCAAGAATATTTACATCACGAAATTTCTTTTCATATTGTTACTTTATATTTGTCTGAAAATTTAAATTTATAATAATTTTTTTTAACTAATGCCATAGAAAAGTAAAATATATATGTATATATAATATGGAAAGCATAATGGAGGTACTTATTTCACAACATCACAAAAATTTAAGATTTATCATTTACAAAAAATTATATAATTTACAAAAATTTACAATTTACAAAAAATTTGAAGATCCTTGAAAAGCTTTAAAATCTCATTTCCAAACCTTCAGGAATCTAAATTTGGTTTTTTATTTTTCAAAATATTTTCCAGTTAAAACAGTTTCAACAAAAGCCATACATTTTCAACAATATAGCTGAATTTTTAACCATGAAAATTAATTTTCAACCAAATAAGATGAATTTTCAACAAATTACACAAATTTCCAACTAAATAGTTAAATTAATGGATGTGATGTTAGTTCCAAATTTATTTTATTAATTTTTAGTTTACATTTTTTTATGTATCAGTTTTTTGACTGATTATTTAATTTTTCAACCAAAAATAATCAATTTTTAATCCAAAATCAAGCAGAACATTTTTATTAAAGAGAATTAATTTTCAATGAAAAAAACATTTTCTACAAAACAGTCTTATTTCGTACTAAATAGTTGAATTTTTTACCAAATTGTTGACTTGCAATGGCAAAAAGACAAGTTTTCTATGAAATTGTTGAATTTTCAACCGAAAAGTTGATTTTCATAAAACGGTTTAAAAAATTACTATTTAACAAAAAAAAAGAGAAACGAATTTTCAACTAAAATTATGAATCTTCAACGAAAAAAATGAACTTTTAAGAAAGTGGTTCAACTTTCAACCAAGATATTGAATTTTCAACCTGAAAATATAAATTTTCGACAAAAAATGTAATAGTTTACATTGGAAAAAGAAAAATATTGTACATAAAAGTAACAAAAACAGTTGGAAAAAGGAAACTTTCTACGGAAACAGATGAATTTTTAAACAAAAAAATGAATTTGCAAAAAAATAGTTGACTTTTCAATAAAAAAAATTTAAGTAGAAAAATGAGAAAAAGGAAAAAGACTGAGAAGCCTCCAATAAATAAACAGAAATTTTAATAATTCATAGAGTAAAGAATAACATTTTAAATTAACATTGAAGTTCATTTTTAATACTTGAAAAATTTCATGACACTGCCTTGACACTATTTTTAAAAATTCCTGATACTATTTACATTATTTTCGGTAGAAAGAAGTAAACTCTAAATTAGAATCAGTTATTTTGACTTACTGATTAAACCAGTCATTTCAAATGATCTACTTAGTAGTCTACACTGACTGAATCAGTAATTTGTAATGCTTCAATCTGTGATTCTCACTGATGAATGATTAAATTTTAATTATCTAATTAGTGAAATCCACTGATTGAATCAGTAATTGAGAATTATCTAAACTTCAATCTTTATTGATTATACCAGTAACTTTGAATTATCCGATTTTTTACTTTCACTGATGACGTCAAACATTTGTAATGGTCTAACCAGTAACGCCCACTGGCCGAATTATTAAATTTCAATTATATAAACAATAGAGCTTACTTAACGAACCAGTAATTTTGAATTATCTAACCTGTGATTTCAACTAATAAATTAGTAATTTTAAATGATCTAAACTGTGAACTTCATTGAATAAATCAGTTGTTCTGAATAATCGAATCAGTTATTTTAAATGATGGAGTCAGTAATTTTAAATGATCTAATCTGTCATTTTTACTGGCAAATCAGTTAATTTGAATGATCTCATCAGTAGCCTCCACTGACCGAATTAGTTTTAGTGAATTATCTTAACTGTAAGCTCCATCGATTTAATCATTTTTTAGAATTATCTAATCTGTTATTCTTACTGATAACGTCAGTTATTTCTATTGATCTAATCAGTAACGTCCAATAACCGCATGATTAATTTTCAATCGCATGTATAAACGGTAGCGTCCACTGAACGGATTCGTGTTTTTGAATGATCTAAACTTCAAACTTTATTGATTGAACCAGTTATTTCGAAAAATGAAAATTTTTAATTCCACTGAGGAAATCCGTCATTTTTAATAATTAACCCAGTGATATCAACTGATAAATCAGTAATTTTGAATTTCTGAACCGTAAATTTCATGGAATAAATCATTTATTCTGGATGATCTCATTTTTTTACCGATAAGATCTGTACTTTCGAATCATTTCATCTGTCATTTCCACTGATGAATAAGTTAATTTGAATGATCAAATCAGTAACGAGCACTAACCGAATCATTACTCTTGAATTGTTGAATCTGTTATTTTCACTGATGAAACCAGTCATTTTTAATTATATAGTCTGTTACTTTTGCTGATGAATCAGTAAATTTGGATGATCTAATCAGTAAATTTAAATGATCTAATCAGTAAATTTGAATGATCTAATCAGTAAATTTGAATGATCTAATCAGTAATGTGTATACATTCTTATTAGTAACTTTTGTTGCTAAAAAAAATCATTCATCACAAAACTTTTTATCAGCAATGCAGAATTTTAATGACGTCTAAAGAAGTAAGAAATTATCAAACTAAATTGAAAAGATATACATGTTGAGAGTTAAACTCACAATAATAAAGTTAAAAAATCCGAAAATAATATCGAAAAAAAAAGTCGAGTCTTATCTAATTTCCCTGCATATAATTGCGTTTCTACGTGAAATTGGTTATTAGAGCTTTTTGGAAAATTTGATTCGAGGATCGTAATATGGGGCTTGGAAATTATCCCTATATCTGCCTACCTACCTACCCTGGTGATGATTATGCCCATCTATAGGTATAACTACCCATGTAACTACCCGTCTACCCACCTATCGGTTCGAAATAATCGCGGTGATTGTTTTCCTTTTTTACATTTTTTATTTATTCCTTTTTTTTATTATTATTTTTTCATCCTTCCCCTTCCGTTCTGGATGAAAAAAGGAGAATAGGAGGATCGTATAAAGAATGTCGTAACTCACGAATTAAATTCCCTGGTGGAAAAATTTTTACAAAAAAGTACAGAAAACTAGATCTATTTTTGCAGGATTTTTTAAATAAATACAATTTTCAAATTTTTAATTTTTTTTTTTTAATTTTAAACTTTTGAAATGAAAGCTAATGAAATTTTAATTCAAAGGCTCAATAATTTACGCGTATAAATGTAAGTTTTCACTTTTCAACTGAAAACTTTTCAATTAAAAGCCGTTGAACTGGAAATTTTTAACTTTTATACTTTTAATTAATAAATTTTCAAAATTATATAATTTTAAGCAATTCTAGGCTAGAAAAATTGTTTTGTAAATAAAAATTTGTTTTTATGTCTTTTAAAATATTCTCTTAAAAATTTGTTTGAAAGAATTAATTTAAAAAATCTCCAGGAATCTAAAAATAATATTATTAACGTGGAACTCTAATTTTTCCTATAATTTTTTTTTAAATCCTGCAACAGTAAAAAAACTATCTCAAAATCATCCAGATTCTTTTTTGATAATTTTGGAAATCTTATTAATTATTCTTTTTAAATTAATTTTTCAAAAAAAAATATTGGTTGTTTTTCTAGGAATTTTGAGACACATTTTTTATTCATTCAAAACCTTTCAAATTGCTCAAAAAGCTTATGAATTTCGTGTTGCAGATTTTTGAAAATTTCAGGTTTTAAATTAGTTTGAAATCTTTTCAAAACTTCTAAATATATTTTTAACTTTCTCGATTATTTTTCAAATTGATAATTGTTTAATTTTCATTAATTAATAAAAAAAATTTCTTTCAAATCTTTTCAAATATTCTGTTAAAATTAATTTTTCAAAACAAAAAATCAATTTAAATTTTCCCAGCAAACTTAAGCCTTTAAAGATCCTTGAAAAGCTTCAAAATTTTATTTCAAAACCTTCAAAATTCTAGAATTAGTTTTTTATTTTTTTAAATATTTTCCAGTTTTAAATTAGGTTTAAATTTTCTTAAAACTTTTCAAATTGATAATTTTTCAATTGTTATTTATTCAAATTTTTAACTTTCATACTTTTAATTTATAAATTTTCAAAATTATATCATTTTATACAATTTTAGGCTAGAAAAATTAATTCATACATAAAACTTTGATTTTAAGTCTTTTTAAATATTCTTTTAAGAATTTGTTTAAGAAAATAATTTAAAAAATCCCGGGAAGCCTATTATATTATTATAATATTATTATTAATATTATTGACTTGGAACTCGAAATTTTTCTACAATTTTTCTTAAATCCTACAACAGTAAAAAAAACTACCTCAAAATCATCCGGATTCTTTTTTGACAATTTTTGAAATCTTATTGAATATTCTTTTAAAATTAATTTAAAAAAAGTATATTGTTGGTTTTTCTAGGAATTTTGATTATAAATTTTTTGTTCAAAATCTTCAAAAATCTACATTGTTTATTAAATGTTTTGAAATCTTTACACGTTTTAAATTGTTTTAGAATCTTTTCAAAACTTTTGAATACATTTTACATTTTCTCGATTAGTTTCCAAATTAATAATCATTCAATTTTTTATTTATTAATCAAAAAAGTTTCAATTTTTAGAAATAAAAAATCTTTTTAATTTTTCCCAGCAAAATTGAAAAGTTTTTTTCTTAAACCATTTAAAGATCTTTGAAAAGCTTCAAAATTGTATTTCGAAACCTTCAGAAGTCTAAATTTATTTTTTTGTATTTCAAAATAGTAGGAAATTCATCATTTCGACTTAAAATTCAACAATTTGGTTGATTTTTTTTTGACTAAAAATCTTTCTTGTTTTTTGGAAAATAATTTTTTTTACTTAAAATTAAAATATCTCATTTTTGGCTAAAAATTGGTCTTTTTCAGTTGAAAATTTGTATTTTTTGTAGAAAATTAATCTTCCTGATTGAAGATTCGTCTTTTTGGTTTAAAATTTAACGATTTCACTTAAACATTGATCATTTCAATAAAAAATTTATCACTTTATCAATTTTTATTTAATTTATTATTCCCCATTTATTATTAAAAAAAGTTTATTCAAAATTTTTAAAAATATTATCTTGAAATTCATTTTTCAAAATGAAAAATCATTTTAAATTTTCCCAGCAAAATTAAGAGTTTATTTTAATTTTCTTGAAACCTTTAAAGATGCTTGGGAAACTTGAAAATTTCATTTCGAATCCTTCAGAAATCTAAATTTATTTTTTCATTTTTCAAAATATTTTCAAGCTTTAAATTAAGTCTGGATTTTGTTGAAAATGTCATATTTTAGATTGAATCGTTCTGTAAAACCAATTATTTATTGTTCAATTTTCAATAATGGAACTGCAGTTCAATGCGTTGTATTATAATATCCAAAATTCTTGACAGGAGTGTATTATTATTTTTTTAATTGTAGTTTCTTGCAGAAACAAAATGGTCAGTTCTTTTTTTTTTCATTTCTGTTCCGGTTTACTTTAAATTAATATAATAAAACCCCAGGCGTCATTACCGTACGGCGTTCCAACCTCACTTTGCACAAGGATAAACTGATTTTCCCTTTTTTTTTAGACAGTAACCTGAAAAATGTTTAACATATCAAGTTTTTAAACTCTATATGAACATAAATTTAATGTTTGCCTATTTTTAAGTCAAATTATTAATATTGTTTGATTTCTGTTATTTCAGACGTCATTACCGTACGTCTTTTTTTCTTGTGAAAAAAAAAGTTATACAATTTTTTGAATTGTAGAAACTAATACTTTATTGTTAATTTCTTTACTTTTTTACAAGAAAATACAAGAAAAAAAATTAGCTATCTGTATTTAACTGTATTTTGTTGTTAAATTTTGTATACGTTTTTATAGAAAAGTACAGATTTGAACAAAAAACTACAGTCATAGAAATGTTGTACTTTTTTGTAAAAAATTTTTCCACTAGGGTTAATTTAAAAAAAAAATGAGTTTTTGAGTTACTGGTTTCGCGATCCAGTGACCCCCGTGACGTCACATTTTTTTGCGACGTTAGTGACGAAGCCTGTTTATTATGTTACAGATTTGAGGAGAGGCACTACGCTTTCGAAAGGTATGGCTCGACTACGTTTTTAATCAAATTCATGCATGCGAGGAAACTGGCTCTGGTCAAAATTACTTTGTTTACCTACATGATTTATGGCTTTTACATGGAACTCTAAAAGTTTCTACATTCTGAAAAAAAAACATGAATTTAGTTATGAACCTCGTTTCCTTATTCATTATTTTAATTTAAGAATTTCTTGAATTTTGTACATACTTCAGTTTTAAAACTCTGGAATTCAGAGAACGAAGTCTTTAGGATCTTATCTTCAATTTAAGTTAATGAAATTTAAAAAATATTGAAGGATTCCTGAGATATGACTGAAAATGTCCAAGCATCTTTTGCGAGTCAGTTATTACCTCAACTTCAACTCGTGCTATAACTTAGGGAAAATTTGGAAAAAAATCTGCATTGAACAGGACGGAATCTTTATGATCTTATGTTCAATTCAAGTTATTGAAACTTAAAAAATGTTCAGGGGTTCTCGAGATATCACTAAAAATGTCCAAGCATCTTTCTCGAGTTTCAGTCAGTTCTCATCTCAAATTCAACTCGTGTTACAACTTAGGGAAAACGCAAAAAAATCTGCAATT